>PVKW010022561.1:0-34312 GCA_004027895.1 Orientallactaga bullata | reverse complement strand
AAGAAAGAAAGAAAGAAAGAAAGAAAGAAAGAAAGAAAGAAAGAAAGAAAGAAAAGGAAAGAGCCTGCGAGTTTGATATGGGTCCACTATTTTACAGTTGCAGCCCCTTGACATCTATGCATTCTGCAGAATGAACCAAGAGAGAAAAGAAACTTCTCAATCAATGCAATGTGAAAATGGGCCTGTGTCCAAAAGAACAGGTAGGAAGAAATCCACCAAGGAGTTACCTCAAGTTGCCCAAAGCCCCATTGCTGAACAATAGTACTAACCGCCAAGTACAAAACCTTGTTCAGGAAAAGAGAAAACTGTCAACAATCAGCTCAGAAATTTCCTTTAGACAAAAAGCCCAGCTGTGATAAGAAGCAGTCTGCTTGTAACTCGCCTGACTCAGTGTGAAATGGTCCCCCTGCGCCTGAGCACTCGCAGCTGGTCCCTAAAGCCCTGCCTTGGGCTCATCCTGTAAGGCAGTAAAGCCCAGGCGCTGAGCGGGGCCTCCCTGCTACGCAGGCAGGGCCTTGTCAACCGCAGCTTTTCTGGCTTGCTCTCCCCACCTCCTTTTTCTCCTTCCCACTATATCCCAGTCTTTTTCGAGGGGATTAATTCCTGTAACACTTCAATGCAGAGGAAAGGGCTTTACTTGGGGGCTTTGGGTTTACAAGATCGCTGGTGGACAATCAGCCTGTCTGGCAGGAAGGTACGCCCACAAACATCGCAGGGAACCAACTGGCTCTGGGCACTCTTCCAAGCAGCCTCGTTTAAAGCATCCAGATCATAGAACCCTTTGGCTGAAAAGTTAAAGGAAAAAGAAGGAAGGGGAAAGGGAGGGGAGAAAAAGGTAAAATGGATTAGTTTTCATCCCAGAGAACCATATTCTACTTTTATATGGAAAATATTTTCAGGAAATACCTGTTGACTGAGGTTTTTAAGTAAATCATATGACTTCTGCCAAAAGCAAATTAATAAATAATAAATAGGGCTGCTTATTCTTGCAGGAGTTGAGTCATTATCTATAAACCAGGGCTGACTCTGGATTTTAAAGGGGGGGAAAGACATTCTTCTGTGCGTTATGATATGCATTCTTCACTAATTATTAACATCTTTACTTACACATTATGGTCTTGCAAGTTTAACTTTTGGCTTCCTTTCAATTGATTCCAATTATAAATGTCCAGGGGAAAAGAACACGTATCTGTGTTTTCCTCTTTGTAATCCGTCAGTGGATGCTTGTAGAAGCTCCGACTGACAGATGAGAGTGAATTTCAGATGAATTCTATCCTAGAAATTCATCATTTCTTCACAGTCATGAACTCAGAGATTCTTTAAGTCATTAAAATGAAGAATGCAAATAAAATAATCTGATGGAAAGCAGTGTCCTTACGAAAACAAAGCAGACAGCTGAGAAATGTATAACCTCTGTTGGCAGAGTGGGGGGAAAAAGGCATATGGCTTGATTTTAGAGAAACAATGTGGGACTTAGCTTTAATAAGCCTTATTTAAATAGAATAACTTTAGTACATTAAATTGGCTATATCTTAGAGTCACTCAAAACAGGCCCTAAAATGTATGCAGACACTCAAAAATGTATTGCTTAGTTTTTATCATTGGCACAGCATATATGACTTCATTAAACACTGGAAAATGCTCACATAATTTCTAGCTAATGGCTCACATAACCATAACAAACCTTAGATTCTTAAGATGCCTGCTTCTAATGGGAATTAAAACCCTTGAGCAACTTAGTGTTTCTGAGGCAAGGATCAACTGTGTATGTGTATGGCTTGTGCTCTTGGGTTTTGAGGGCTTTGAAAACTGTAGAGCAAAGAGCACTGCTGGCTTTTTTTTTTTTTTTCTTGGTCTTATGAGTTTTAATACAGATTCAAAAAGTCCAGTATAGACACTGACTCCTTGGAAGGTGACTCACGATATTTCTAAATGCTTTTCATAGGGCCTTGACTTTGGATCTGGGCTGAAGATTATAAGCCCTGTACCTGCACTGTGTGAGAGAGAATGACAGGGAATTCTACTGACTTAGAGAAGAAAGGCACCTTCAGAGATCAGTATCATAAAGCCAAGAGAAAAACAGTCCACTTATAAGAGACACCTTTCCCCACTATAAACAATGACGAAGCAGTGACCACCTCTCACTCAGGGCGATCCAAGTCCTTTCTCTCACCACTAGCCTTTATTTATTTATTATTATTTATTTATGAGAGAGAGAAATGAATATATAGAGAGAGAGAGGAGACAGAGAGAGAGAAGGGGCACACTAGGGCCTCCAGCCACCACAATGAAATCCAGACACATGCACCACCTTGTGCATCTGGTTTACATGGGTTCTGGGGAATCAAACCTGGGTCCTTTGGCTTTGCAAGCAAGTGCCTTAAACACTAAGCCATCTCCCCAGTCCACTACTGCTTAGTGATGATTATGATCATTAAGTTAGTGACAGAGATCAGAAGGAAACCGACTTGGTACAACAAAGGAAAACTCATAGGAAGACAGTTTCAGTGAAGCAGGCGACCTCTCTGGGGACAAATACTCTTATTTTAAAAGGGAGATGTCTTCATCTAGAGCTCTTTTTTTTTTTTTTAACCTATATGCAAAGTCCCCTTCTTGCTGGGGAGTATGAGTAGTTAGGTTTCTACAGCATCTAGAACTTTCTTATGACAGTCTAGATTTAAGTCTATGTGTTGTCATCAATTCTCCTTGGATTATATCTTTAAGTGCTTTGAACGGACATTAAATGGCCTGCATAGAAACTGGTTACACACGGAAAATGAATTGAAAGATGCTCCTTTCAAAATCCAAATTTCCCTTTGAAGGAATGAGGAAATCAAGTGAGAGAATGTCAATGGTGGAAATATGAGAAGTGAGTCTGAGCTGGCATAGCAAAATATTCTCTGAATTATTTTCACATTGAAGAAGTGTAAGACTCTGATGGTCACATGTGATAGTGTAGCTCCAATGTCATTGGGATTGCACAATGCTTTATAAATTATTGATTGCAAAAAATATAAAACTGGACATTTTATACAGATGTCTAGATTTCTGGTTTCATATTACTGAAAGGTATGGCTTGGCTACCTTGGGCTAAATCTCCTAATGACAGCACCAGCTGGATCTGGGCAATGCTGTTTCCTTTAGAGAGAGCTGCTGTATTCCAAGTTATCACTATCCTACCTTCCCTGTTTTCACACACAAAAAAAGTTTGTTCCATTTTATAACCTGTAAGAATTTGAGTTTGGTATCCCTGCTACATGAGGACATCATGACAAATTTACAATTGAAAACAAGGGTCTGTATATCCCCCAAAGGATTTTTAAGATTCATTTTTGTAAAGTACGATGCTTGATAAAATTTGAAAATAACTTTTGGAAAATATGGTAAATTCCTTTTCATGACGACTTGCCAGGACACAGTGTGTTTAAGCCTCAGCAACTGCAGACGACCCTGAACAGGCATTGTGGAACTTTGCTTTTTTTTTTTTTTCCAATTGAGGTGCAGTCAAGAGAGCCAATGTCCCCTTGTGTACTCAAGTCTTTTTCTTCTAAGAACTCACCGGTAATGGTTCTGACTTCTGGTTTTTCAGGTTCTGGTTTCCTTAGTTCTTTAGGCAACAAGTCGTTTTCGTTATGCCATTTTTTCAGACATTGTGGTTCATGAATACTAATCGACTTTGTTCCATATTCACGACCACAGATGTAACAAACAACTGTTGGTGGACGTCTTATCATTGTGGCTGCAAATAAGATGAAATATCCATTAGACAGAGTTTAGATGTGGAACTTAGATTCAAAATTATATTACATTCAAAAAGACAGAAAATCAGTGTGGTTTAAAAATCAAATCCAGTCTGGTGAATTTAACTTCTTGGGCAGCCAGGAGAGATCAAACTGCGTCATCTGAGTGGATGTGGGTTTACAGGGAACAAAGAAGAGTCATTCAGGATTCTCCATAGTGGGACTGTATGAAATGTATTGTTGTTGCTGTTGGTTTGTCGAGGTAGGGTCTCACGCCAGCTCAGGCTGACCTGGAATTCGCTTTGTAGTCTCAGGATGGCCTCGAACTCATGGTGAACCTACTTTGCCTCCTGAGGGTTGGGATTAAAGGCGTGAGCCACTATGCCCAGCTGAAATGTATTTTTGATCATTTAATAAGTATCGATTGTTTCTAGCCATTACATCTGAGTTACAATGCTGGCAGAATACAAAAATAAGCCAGGCTAGGATCCTCTCAATATCAGGGTCTAATATGTCAATATGTCTTGGGAATCCAAGCGCCCTGGAGCACAGGCATGGGTGGGCCACCTCATCGTCTCGTGTTGACTACTCGGTTTCAACACCTGTGCCTCCTCTCCTCTCTTCTGGATCTGGAGCAGCCTCCGCCCACAAACTAAACCATTAATCAGGCAAAGGTGAGAGTGGGTGAATAGCACAGTGTCTTCTCTGTGATGGTGAATCTTCACTGATGGCTGGACTGGATTTGGAATCACACGAGAGACACTCCTCTGAGCATTCCTTTGAGGGGGTGTCCAGAGGAATTTAACTGATGAGGGAAGATATGCCCTGTATATAGGTAGTACCATCCCATAGCGGGGATCCCATATTGAATTTAAAAGGGGGGGGAAATAAGAAAGGCAGATGAATACCAATATCACTCTGTCTCTGTTCCCAGGTTCTTTGAGATCTGAAGAGTCCCAGTCACATGACCTCAATGAATTCCCCACATGAATTCTGCCATGATTTCCAAGCCATTGTGAGTTAAAATAAATCCTTTGTCCCACGTTTCTTTTTAGTTAGGTATTTGGTCACAGCAATAAATAACTATACAAAATTACTTCCAAGGAGTGAGGCCATGGCTGTGATAAACCTGACCAGGAGGTATATATAGCCTTTCTGGTTTGCAGAAAGAATGTGGAAGAGCTGGGCGTGGTGGCACACGCCCTTAATCCCAGCACCCGGGAGGCAGAGATAGGAGGATTATCATGAATTCGAGGCCACTCTGAGAATAAAGAGTGAATTCCAGGTCAGCCAGGGCTAAAGTGAGACCCTAACTTGAAAAAAAAAATGAATGTGGAAGAGCTTGGAAGTGCAGTCTGGAGAAACCCTACAGCGATGGTTTTAATGAGCTACTCTTGTGAGAGTTCAGAAGACCAGAATGCCAAGAGCGACGGGAACAGTGAAGTCCAGCTCATGAAGTCGTAGAGATAAATCAGCCTCTACTGAGAATTGAGTGAGATGCCGTCCATGTACACCCTGGATGTGTTCTTACCCAATAACATGAGTCATTCCGCAGTAAGAAATAAGAGACTCAAAAAATGTTAATACTTGGGCTGAGGAAATGGCTTAGCAGTTAAGGCACTTGCCTGCAAAGTCTAAGGACCCAGGTTCGATTCCCCA
The DNA here is from genome assembly GCA_004027895.1 of Orientallactaga bullata. NCBI lineage: Eukaryota > Metazoa > Chordata > Mammalia > Rodentia > Dipodidae > Orientallactaga > Orientallactaga bullata. Next base: position 28,913 of record PVKW010022561.1, on the reverse strand, counting down.
GGACCCACGTAAGCCAGATGCACAAGGGGCACATGCGTCTGGAGTTCATTTGCAGTGGCTAGAGGCTCTGGTGTGCCCTTTCTCTCTTTCTCTCTATGTGCCTCTTCCTTTCTCTCTCTCTCTCTCTCTCTCTCTCTCTCTCTCTCTCTCTCTTCCTCTCAAATAAATAAATATAACATTTTAAAATGTTAATACTTTATTCTGGAAGATGATGATGTCAGTAATAGAAAGGGGAAGTCAGGAAAGGCATGTTGGGGAAGTTTGAAAAATACTAACTCTTGGGCTGGAGAGATGGCTTAGCAGTTAGGGTGTTTTCCTGCAAAGCCAAAGGACCCAGGTTCAATTCCCCAGGACTCACATAGCCAGATGTACAAGGTAGCGCATACGTCTGGATTTCGTTTGCAGTGGCTGAAGGCTCTCCCGAGCCCATTCTCTTTCTCTATCCCCCTATCTCTCCGTCTTTCTCTCTCTCTCTCTCTCTCTCTCTCTAATAAATAAATTTAAAATAAATAATAAATAAAAACACCAATGCTGTTCTGGACCATGAAATTTGACATAATCGTAGATTTTAATGTAAGTAAGCCCAGCTAAAATAGGAAATATAGCCTTTCAATTTAGGATTAATAGTTGTGGAACTGTTCGCACAGTAAAAGCTATATTAAATAAGAAAATTTCAAGGAAAAGGATTACTGGGATAGTATGGAGAAAAATTCCTGGTGAAATACCTACAATAAAGCCTTTGGGTAAGTGAAATTTCAGACAGAAAACATAAAGAATGGTTTACATTTGCTGTTGAGCAGAGCACAGACAGAAAAGATCTATTCAGCATTCCAGAAACATTCATTTCTGGTTTCCAGAAAGATGGCATCATCCACTTTGTCAAATGTTAGAAAAAGTAATGTGTGATTGAGAAAAAAAAAAATGTTAGGTTTACTAGCAGATTATTTATCAGTGACTTCTGAGAGTTCAGTTCCAATGAAATAGAAAGAATAAGGACTAAAAAAGATTTGCTTTCCAGAACCATAACAAACAAGCCACTCAAACTAAACTGCTGTGAGTTTGGAAACCAGGTCAAGGTATAAAGCACAGTGCTTTCAAAAAGCCTGCAGAAAGGACTCCTGAGACAGACGCAGAGTTAAAGAAAGATCTGTTGCATTGTTTATAGGGTAGAAGTGTCTTGGGCAGAGAGTGAGAGACTAAAGGTCCCCAAGCACGACCATCCTCCACTGCCAGAAACATCTCAGTGAGGCAGTGGGAGATGCGGTGGACGGTGTAACTGAAGAGGAAAGGGAAGTAGAGAAATGAGGATTGGTTCACACAGATGAACACAGTCTTCTACGGATGAGGCCATGATCAGAGTGTGGACAAGTTCAGATTCTGGGGCAGTAGTGAAAATGATAGGCCTGGGTCTTGTGAACTGTGATTCAGTGAGGGAAAAGTACTCACCAAGAAATGCAAAAGCCCGAGTTAAATGGAGTTGCAGGCGTTTCAGTGGGTCAAGTAACCACTTCCCAGTATGTTCCTCAACCCTACTGGGAGGCACACTTAAGGAAACAAATCAAGTCGCTGGCAACAAAACAAGGTAAAATGTATGTATCTGAGGGTCAGCCTGTTTATACTATGACACAGAACAAAATCACAATCAGAAGAAAACAAATTTGTGATTTCCACCCAACAGAAGTGAAATAAATTCTAGATGCTCAATGCCAAAATGAAATTGAAATGTTTTGAATATTATTTGAGATATAATATTTTTATTCTATACTAAATTATGCTAATATACTATCTATATTCACCAAAATAGTGTTTTTCCCTTCCCTTTTTCAAAAGCCATGGAACAAGGTCTACCATCTGAAAAGTGACTAAAGGTATTTGGGGAATTCAAGATTTCAGAGAAAGTTATAAAGTACAAGTAATAATTTTCAAGGCAGCCAAAAGTCTCCTATTCTTTTTTTTTCATGTTTATTTACTTGAAAGGTTAATTAAATACAGGGTTTAGTGGAAAAATAAAACATCATTCTTCTATTTTGAGGATAATAAATTTATTAAGGTTCCATATGGAAATTATAAGCCAAATCCAGCATATAAGCAAAACAAATGCCATGGGTCATAAATGAAGACATTTCCCATCAGATTGTCAGAGAGTTGCATTTGCAAGGAAAGTTAGGAGCAAACAGGCAGTCACAGGCCAGCAGGCACTCCTAGAACAACTGGAAAGGATGTAGGAGAAAATTAAATAAAAGGTGAAGGTGTTCTATATTTTCAAAAGCTTCCTCTATGCTCTGTACTTGTTTCTGTGTGGTTGACCTTAGTTGAACCTGTGACATACTCCATATTCTTAGGTTAGACCTGTGACTTATTAGGCCATACTCTGGGGAGGTGCAGGCAATCCAGCTACAGCTGAAGAGAAAGAAAAAATCCACCCCATGGATCTAAACAGAGACAAGATAACCTATTTTCATTCACTTCACAATTGTTAGTCGGAAACTTCCAGCAAATACTGGAGCAGTCTTCAGCCTGGGGTTACTGCCACTCCCCCCAACTGCCCAGGACTCAGCTCTTTCCTAGGTGTTTTCAGGCAGAAGCAGCTATGGGGGAAGAGACCCCACTCTGGACAGCCAGCACCGCTCCCTCTGCCTGATGCGTTCTCGGTGACATGGCATAACAGAGCAAGACCAGGGCAGTGGGAAGTTGGCCCTGGGGTTATGTGAGGACAGTTACGCCCATGTGGAGTTACCAGGGCCAGCCAGCTGCAAAAACGCCAAATCAAAGGAAGGCAAAGAGAACTTCTGCAACTCTGAAGGTTCTGCTTAGAGCTTCAGTTTTCCTGTAACATTTAAGATAATGTGTGTGGCATGCTTTTTAATATTACTTTCTTTTTTAAAATCATCACTTGCCGGGTGTGGCGGCACACACCTTTAATCCCAGCACTCAGGAGGCAGAGGTAGGAGGATCACTGTGAGTTCAAGGCCACCCTGAGACTGCATAGTGAATTCCAGGTCAACCTGGGCTACAGTGAGACCCTACCTCGAAAAAAAAAAAAAAAAGACAATCATTAAGTCTACATAAGCAATGTTCCAATTTATGGGAGCCAGGGAAATGTCTGCCACATATATCACATCTACTAGGGCTTATCACAATTTTCTTCTGTTTCCTGGGAAAGTCAATTCAGGGCTGAATTTCGATAGAGGCACTCAAATACTTTAGGGGAAAGTTTCATGTATGTTCTTTCAACTTGAATTCACTAACTTTTCACATGGTTTCAATCTTCCACTGGCCACTATTGGAATTATAACATTATTTTCCATAAGCATCTTTTTCTTTTTGGTAATGTCGTTTTCAGGAACACCTCAAGTTCAGTGTTTTAGGGCCAAATCTGGTGGACACAAAGGGAAGTGAGCTTTACCAAGTTTTCTCTAATCTGTGGATATGAACTGCCACCCATCCATTAGTTTTATACTGAAAAATTAATAGCTACAATAGCACCATGAAAATAAGAGGGAAGGGGGCTGGAGAGATGGCTTAGGGGTTAAGGCGCCTGCCTCCTAAGCCTAAAAACACTGGTTCCAATCTCCAGCGGTTCCAATCTCCAGGTCCCACGTTTAGCCAGATGCAAAGTGACGCAAGGGCGCAATGCCACACTTGACCACAAGGGGGCACACGCATCTGGATTTCGTTCACAGCCGCTGAGAGGCTGCTGGTGCGCCCATTCTCTGTCTTCCTCTCCCTCTCTCTCTGTCTGTCTCTCTCTCTGTCTCTCTCCAAAATAAAAATAAATGTAAAAAAATGATTTAAAACAAAAGAAAAGAAGAGGGAGGGATAAAGACAAAAAAATGATTTAAAACAAAAGAAAAGAAGAGGGAGGGATAAAGACGAAGAAAGGTTGGCTTGACGGAAAACCGTAAGACAGGACTGCTAGAAGGGTAAAAGACACTCGTTTCAGGAAACCCAGAGAGGAGCCCCCTTTCCAGTTGCTTTGAATATCTCTTGATGAGAACCTTAACAGCTCAACCCAAAGAAAACCATGGCGAAGCATGCAGTTTAATAACTGCAAGAGCATCTGCAGGAGAGGTAAGGAAACAAGATCCAAATATGTAGCTTTCTGGAGATGTTTTATGAGTTAGAAATTAATAATTAATGTTTATGAGGTGATGGGCTCCTTCGAAAGTCTGATAAGTTTTATGGTTGTCTCTTCAGAGAAATCGTGAACACGGAATTGTGGGTACGATTTCAGTTGGTTGGTAGACTGCCTAAAACCCATCCATCAGCCCCAGGGATTAGGCTTCTGGGCCACCGGGGACAGAACCAGATGTTTCCTTCCAATAGATGGATCTTTGCCTCAGGAGCTGCTCGTACCGTTTACATATTTCCACAAGTATTGAGACGAAGCATGCAGAGACTTAGGAAATAGACCATTTGTGGCTTCAAGGCGATCCTAAGTGCGGATTTGTAAAGAATAGTCATTATACCTTTGTACTGGCTAAGTATTTATAGCTCCTTCTTCTACTTATAAAAGTGTCACTTTTAGTCAGTTGCTTGCCTACAAAGCCTAACAACCCAGGTTCGATTCCCCAGTACCCACATAAAGCCAGATGCACAGTAGCACATGTGTCTGGAGTTCATTTGCAGAGGCTGGAGGCCCTAACACACCCATTTTCTTCTCCCCGTCTCTCTTCTCTCTATCTCTCTCTGCTTACAAATACACACACACACACACACACACACACACACACACACATACACATATATATATTTAAATATATAATCACCCAGGCTGGAGAGATGGCTTAACAGATAAGGCACTTGCCTGCCACGCCTCTTTCTCTCATATAAATAAATAAATATATTTTTAACTATAAATAAATAAATAAAATAAAAATAAAATGGTGGCATGGGAGAAGTAGACATGGCATTCCTTACCGTGTCACAATTGGGCTGAGAACTGACCCCCTATGTCGGTGTGCATTTTGTCTATCAAATGGAGCAGGACTGGTCATGGGCTAATCTATGACTATCTGGGCTTAATGAGATATTTTTCAGTTTCAGGCAGCCAGTAAAACAGTGGGGCTCTAAATGGGGTTATGTTGTGAGCAGAGACACAGCAGAGGCATCTAATGAAAGCACAGCTGAGGCCTGCACTAAAGGAAAATGCGTCCTGAGTCAAGGCCGTTTCCCGGTGGGCAACTCCACCGCGCTGAGATGCTGTTGATCTGGAAGTGTGTTCCCATCAGCACCAGGCTATGTGCCAGGTGCTATACTAGGGACAGAACGAGAATGAGCCCAAACATTGGCAATGACTGCACACAACTCATCACCTTTATGTGGAAAATATTTTAAAAGTCCTGTCTCTGGGCAAATAGCAGGCTGACAGATCCCTGCTTGGCATGTGCAGATGACAGCCCATGTCACATGGAATTATTCATGACGTTTAGGGAGGTGAGGATGAGACCGGGGACCGCTGGGTGGAGGAGGCGGCTTCCTGACTTGTCCATGGCTGTGTGAGCTCCAGCTATTCATTTTGAGACCTTTATTTTGTTCCGCAGACCAAGACCCTTCCTAAGACGTTGCAATTTTATGACTCTTTAAATTTCTCAAAAGAGTTGGCTCCCAGCTTGCTGACTCACAAGAATGACTTCGCGTCCTAGAGAGTCCCACGGGTGATCCAAATAGTGGATGACAGCAGAGGGAGCGACAAAAGTGTGTTCCCTACCCCCTACACACACACCCATGTGGATATGCACAATCGACTTCTCAGGATCCAGGTGACCCTCTTTGCACCATCTCACCCTGAAGACCCGGTGGTGGGTTGGATATAAAACGTCACCTTCGCCTCATGTGTTATGATTAAGCTTCACACTTGGTGACTGGTTGGTGGTGCCTTTGGGATGCTGGAGAAGGTGTATCAGTGGGGTCAGGCTAGGGAGCTTACTCTTGCTGCTAACTCCCTGATGATGTGACAAGCTAGGATGTGCTGGTTCTGCCGGGTTTTCCCTGCCATGATGAAACTTGCCCTTGAACCTGTAAGCCAAAACAAAACCCTTTCCCGCAAGCTGCCTCTGGTCAGGTAGTTTGTCGCAGCAATGGGGTGACAACTGCTGCAGACCTGGGAGAACTGCCTCCTCCAGGCTTCCTACTCTGGATCTGATCAGGATCTCCACTTGTAAACTGATGGGCCAGCACACAGCCCTTTCAGACAGCATGGCTTGGGGGGTTGGAGGGCCAGGATTTTTGTTGGCTTGATTTTGGTTTTTTGTTTGTTTGTTTGTTGTTGTTGTTGTTTGGTTTTTCACGGTAGGGCCTTGCCCTAGCCCAGGCTGACCTGCAATTCACCACGTAGTCTCTCAATTTTCACGAATGCTTTACACAGGAGCATCTTCAGGTTTCCCAGATGCCACAGGTCCCACTTCTTGTCATTGCTCTCCTGCTGCACCCCAACCCACCCACCCACCCACCTGCAAGCATATGAGGCTTCAACCCCTCCATCTTCCTGAGATGTTTGCTTTACAGTTCGTTTCTAAAATGAGCCGTTACTTTAATGTTGCACTGGCTTTAAAAGTTTGTTACTTGGGGCTGGAGAGATGGCTCAGCGGTTAAGATGCTCACCTGCAAAGCCTAATGACCCAGGTTCAATTCCCCAGGACCCATGTTAACCCAGATGCATAGAGTGGCGCATGTATCTGGAGTTCATTGGCAGTGGCTGGAGTACCTAGCGCACCCATTCTTTCTGTCTGTTTCTTCTCTCTCTCTCTCTCTCTCTCTCTCTCTCTCTCTCTCTCTCTTTGCTTACAAATAAATAAACAAATAATTTTTTCAGTTTGTTGCTTGTTGAGTGATCTGGCATCTCCTATCGTCAGCACTTTCATTCAAAAGACTAAATCTCTGGCTACAGGATTAAAACAACAAACAAGTCAAAGCCATACCACAGACTCCAAAGTGTGCAGGTAGAAGTGGAGCTGTTTTAGAGTAGAGCTAGGCCAGTGACACTTTCGAGATCACGATGCCGCTGGCCCACGCTTTGAATTTAAATATGAATATAATCACAGCAGGTGACGACGGGAGGCTTGAAAGCCCATCACTGCGCAAAGGGAGCGGCGACATGAAGGGAGGGGTGGATTTCCCAGTCCACGTGCACACCCAACCACAGGTCAAGCCATTTACTGTCTGAAGATTTTTGTTTTCTCCATTCCCAGCTGGATCCCAGGCTGTCGAAAACAGGGCACATCTTGCCAAGGTCTGAGCAACTTGTGTGATCGCGCAGCTGTCTGAATGGCTATCACTCCATCAATGAGCAGTTCTCTTTCTGCATGACAAACTGCAGCATAATGGATGTGGGTCTTAGCCGCCGTTTTAGATTTTCCACACTCTGAGCCTTTCCATGAGGCCAAGTCATTGAGCTGTCTGTTGTAAGTACTCAGGGCATATTTATTGTAGCATGCAGAGAGTTTTGATGAAAAAAAAGGAGGGTAAGTCCCACCTGACCCCTCAAATCCCTGCTGTCTAAGGAAGAATAAATGAGGAAAACCTTTTTTTGTATGTCCTAGTGTGTATTGCAATATTAAAAATATCTAAGTAGGACTGGCAAGATGGCTTAGCTTTTAAGGTACTTGCCTGTGACGCCTAAGGACCCAGGTTCAATTTTCCAGGTCCCACATAAGCCAGATGCACAAGGTGGCCCATGTGTCTGGAGTTCATCTTCAGTGGCTGGAGGCCCTGGTGTGCCCATCCTCTCTCTCCCTATCTCCCTCCCTCCCTCTGTCTTTAATAAATTAATTAATTAATTAAAATTTTTAAAAATCTAAGTAGCATAAAAGAAGTCAACAATTAGCAAGATTTACCAAGTAACAGGCCTGGTCCTCTGCATTTTAGATGCTTTAGTCACTTGTTCTTGTAACAACCCTCTGGCAAGACTGAAGACCCACTCTCTATAAGGCAGGAAGTTGAAGCCCATAGTGGCTAGCTTTACTCCACACGGTGAGTTTTTCTGGCCCTGACTTTAACCATACTACACTGCGGAGGGCAATGGGAACTGAGGGATGACCCTGCCAGGCACCGTCAAGGCCCTTTACAGGCACTCTGTCATGTGGAACTCTCACGGTAGGGGATTCAACAATGAGCTCAAAGGCAAGGGATTTTGTTGAGCGTCTGAGCTCCAAATCCAACTCTGATCTCACTATCGATGGTCAGGGGAGTCGTACGCTCTGCCCTCTGCGTCCACTGAGCCAGTCGGGCCTTGAGAGAACCCAGCAAAGCTCCTGCTTTCACAACTACCTCAAAAGTTTATTCCTTCCAGCTAAACATTGCTGTCTCCCAGGTCACCTTTCAGAATGCAAAGTCTTAAGACAGGCTCTTTTTTTTTTTTTTTTTTATCAGATTCTGTCAGCCACCCTTCGCAGAAGCATGGTGGAATGGTGTCAGGGTTGGTAGGCTGCAGGAGGCACAGGGTAAAGAGATAACTGAGGCCAGACCACCATGACTTCTCTCCCAGAGTCAGAATTTTGCCTGATGCCATTTACAACAGTGAGACTGGCTGTGCACAGCGACGTTTTCATTCCTCCCGGCGTGCCTCACACATGTGGACAAAATACTAAAAGCACTTTGCTATACAGGAGTAATGCATGTAGTTCAGTCTCAAGGCTCAACTAATGTAGAATTTGATCGTCTAGAAACGACTTGTGTTTCACATTCAGTTCTGGAGTTTTCAAAGAATTCTAACCAAATGTCACATCTGGAAGGATCGTTATTTGAAATTACATTGTTTTTGGAAATCACTGGATTCCACATAAAGGAATTTTCCAATCTAGCCCTGGTAGCCAACTATAAGAGAGTCTGTTCCTTACAATTTAGGGTTTTGCTTCTTTTAACAATGAGACTTTACCTGTTCATTTGGAAATGTTGTTAATATTAAAGCAAAGGCGTATGTTTGATTTTTTTAAGGAAAAGAAACATTGGCATATTGGATACATAGTTGACATTTTAGTCATTTTTTCTGAGATATAAATATGAAAAAAATATAATTGAAAGAACTAACTCCAAATTTAAGCTCATGTTCCTGAAAGGAATGGTTTCTTAGTTGATTTTTCCCCTTTTTTTCCTTTCTCATTTGTGATAAAACTGCATTACTGATTAAATTTCAAGCCAAATTCTTGCCAAAAATAATGACTTTCCATGAAGAAAATGGATAGAAGCTGGGTATGGTGGCACATGCCTTTAGTCCCAGCACTCGGAAGACAGAGGTAGGAGGATCACCATGAGTTCGAGGACACCCTGAGACTACATAGTGAATTCCAGGCCAGCCTGGGCTAGAGTGAGACCCTACCTTGAAAGGAAAAAAGGATAGAGTCGCTGGTGTTTGGTTCCCGTGCTCATCAGTTAGACCACAGGCCTGACCCTCATAGTCATGTGGCTTCTAGGTCACAGAGAAAAATGACCAAAGAACAGTGGGAAATGATAAGGACACTGAGACTGCCACATAATTCACCCAGTGTCCACAGTGGAAATGAGCAAAGCCCAGACAATGGCACCAAACTTAGGGCATTAGGCTGTAAGTTCAGGGCTCGATTTGTCTATGGTGTAGATGGCTAAAGTGCCCCCCGCCCTCCGCCGCCACAGCTCAAGAGTGAAGTTCAAGGTCTGGAGTCTTCCATGAAAAAATGAAAGCTATCGTGTCCTATCCTGTTTGACTTTGGGACCTCCTTTTTTCTTGCTCTGTAACCTCTGCCTTCTTTTCCCTAAAGCTCAAACTCTGGACCAATGAAAGCCTTTTTTTTATTTCTTTTTTTTTTTTTTTAAGAGAGAGAGAGAGAATTGGCGTACCAGGGCCTCAGCCACTACAATTGAATTCCAGAAGCTTGCTCCACCTAGTGGGCATGTGCAACCTTGCACTTGCCTCACCTTTGTGCATCTGGCTTATGCGGGATCTGGAGAGTCGAACATGGGTCCTTAGGCTTTGTAGGCATGCACCTTAACTGCTGGGCCATCTCTCCAGCCTGAATGCTTTTTTTTTTTTCCAGTTTCTGTGCTTAAAAGTAGCCTGAAATGTGTGAGCTGCTTTGGGACTGTAAAGATGGGATCATGGCATTAGGGCAAGTGTTTGGAGCATCAGTCCTGTATTTATTGGGTCCCTCTTCAGTTTGTAGGACTTTTTTTTATATATATAAGACAACAGGATAGAGGCAAACACTAGACAGGGATACAGGAAGAAAAAAAGGAAGCACTCTATGACATTAATGGAGGTTAAGAGATGAAGTCCCAAGTTCTCTAAATTCTCCCAGCCTATTCAATATAAAGTAGAAATAAATACCTCACTTTGATTCAGGACATTTACTTACTTTTATCTTTATTTATTTGCATGCGTGTATGTGTACACATGAATACACATACACACGTGCATGGGCATACCAGTACCCCCCCCCCACTGTAGATGAATGCCAGCCATTTGCCCCACCCTTTGCACCCTACCTATGTGAGTAATTTGGGAACTGAACCAGGGCTAGCAGGCCCCTCAAGCAAGTGCCCCCAACCACTGAGCAATCCTCCCAGAACTTGATTAATATTTGTTCACTAGAAAATCACCCACGTGTTAGAGCTGATGTTGGAGTTGGGAATTTATGGAAACCATTTGAACAGCCGTTCAGTCATTGAGGGTTTACCAGTGTCTCTCTTTGGTAAATGTAAATGAAAGTTTGGGGACTGGAAGTGGGGAGATGAGAGTGATATAGAGAAACGGGCTTATGAAAACATATAAAATCATCTAAGATAAACTGACTTTTAAAGAGTATATCCATATTATAGTTTGATTTTGTGCCTGAATAATATTTGGTTTGTAAAAATGTGACCCTACCTCTCACAGAGGTTACAACTAATATTTGTCTTCCGAGAGAAGCAGACAGCCACATTTGTAAGCCCAGTGCAAAATCCTGGAAGAGGTCAAAGTGTTTATCATAATCTCTCTAACCCCTGGTATTTGATTTGTAATTATAACTTGAGGCAGTTCCCACATAGCCAAATGCACAAAGGTGAGGCAAGCACAAGGTTGCATATGCCCAACTAGGTGGGACAAGCAGCTGGAGTTTGATTTCAGTGGTTGAGGCCCTAGCACACCAATTTTCTCTCTCTCTCCTTCTCTGTTCACTGTTGATGCTATTCTAAAATGTATAAACTCTTCCTATTCCCCGCATACTTCTTACAGCCTGTGTGTATCCACAGACCCCCAGAGCTGGCTTTTAGGGTTCATAGTGTAAAAAAGGACTTGTACTTCTACCTTACTGTTGCTTGAACACCTGAGAGCCACAGGATCCTAGGATGCTGCCCTGATATTCAGGCATGGTTGGCCCCAAGAAAAGATGAAGAAATGGCACGTGGACTTGGACATTAGTGGCCCAGCTGGCAGCATCATCAAAGAGCATTTGTGAGGTCAAGCTGGTTTTCATGACATCGGCACAGCTGAGCAGATGAGTGAGGGCCATTTCAGATGACTAAAAGGGTTAGAAGCACAAGTAGGATCCCACTGGATGTTTTGTCCACCGTTTCTACAAAGCCCCAAGTTACTCCAGGACTCCAGGAGTGTAGAAGCAAGCAGTTGTAAGTTTGGTCTTGACTTTAGGAACTCATTTTAACCGAAGCCATGAGGAGATGAAGGATTCAAAAGACTTGAACTTCACCTTTCTCTTTCTCACAGGCTTGGTAAGTGGAATAAACTTGCCTCATACCCTGTTGAGTAAATGTAAGATGTAAATCGATTACAGCTCCTGTGTCTTGCCACCGCCAATGTACAGACTTGTTATCTGTATCCAACACTATCCGTATCCTGAACTATACGAGCGACCCTCCCATCAGACTCTCTGTGCACACAGTGATGCTACTCTGAGGTGCCTGTTTTCCCTCCAGGTTTTTAACCTTCCCTGATTCCTTCTGATGTTCACTGGATCCTACTCATTCAAATATAGTCTGGAAGCTTCCGTTGTTTAAAGAAACCTCTCAAATCAAAAGCTCTGCTTTTAACCGAACCACTGTAACCTTCTCAGAACATACCACACTGCAGCCCCACCTCTGCCCTGCACGTGTTCTGTCCAAGGTTAGCACCTAAATCCACACAGCCGAATCAAATATTCTTCAGACCTCATTCAACTCGGTCTCTCAGCGTGCCACACGGTTGGCCCCCACCTTGTCTCGGACTGTCTCATCGTAGTTTCCACAGCAGCACGTGTCCAGATATTCATCCTCAGCTTTTGGGGGGAACAAGCCTGGGCCTGTTTTCCTAACCCCATACTCACTCTTTATGTACATTGCCATGATCCACAAATGGGCATGTCAGCCCAGTCTTCTCTTCTTAGTTTGACATTCACACAGCCCAGCCTACCATGTAAAAGAAGCACTTTGAATGTGATATTTCCAGAATGGAGCCATTGATCCTAGTGCCACAGAGCCCAGCAGTCTATCTTAGGAAATGGCACAGTGGGAGCTGTTGCTCAAGTGAGAAATCTGGTCAGTTTTGGTCTTCTGCCTCTCGCCACTCCACATTTCAGCTGTCACCAAGACTGCCCATCACACTTCATCTCCGCCTCTGCCATCAACACCTTGGGTCAAGTCACCCTCAGCTTTCATTGGGTTCCTGAAACAGCCTAACACCTGGTGACCTGCTCTTTAGAGAAACCACCCTGCTCCTGATGCCACCCCTGCACCCTACCACCCCCATTAGGTGCTGACCACATCTTTCTCACCTCAAAGGACATGATGGCCTCGGTTTGAACGTCTGTCCTTCTTGTTGTCCCCTCCCCACAACACCTCTGCCCATGCCAAAGCTTCCATGCCTTCCATGACTGTGCTGAAAGGTCTCCCTCTTTGATGTTTTCTCCAGCCAAGATACAAAGGTTACCTCCCACCATAACACACTTCAGTATCAAAATGTAAAATCGGGGCTAGAGAGATGGCTTAGTGGTTAAGGCACTTGCCTACAAAGCCAGAGGACCTAGGTTCAATTCCCCAGGACCCATGTAAGCCAGATGCACAAGGTGGTACATGTGTTTGGAGTTCATCTGCAGTTGCTGAAGGCCTTGCCATGCCCATTCTCTGTCTGTCTGCCCCCCCCCAATAAATAAATGAATAATAAAATTTTTTAAATGTAAAATTGGGGCTGGAGAGATTACTTAGTGGTTAAGGCGCTTGCCTGTGAAGCCTAAAAAAAGTTGTTCCAGTCTTCAGGTCCCACGTATAGCCAGACACAAAACTGACGCAAGCATGCAATGTCACACATGTGCACAAGGGGCGCACACATCTGGAGTTAGTTCACAGCGGCTGATTGGCCCTGGCATGTCCATTCTTGATCTCTCTGGGTCTTTCTCCCTCTCTGTCTTTCTCTCTCAAAAACTAAAAAAAAAAAAAAAAAAAAGGAAAATTGTAGGTCTATATTCTTATCATTTCTTCCATGGAACTAAAAATTCTATGAAGTCAACAACCATGTCTGATTTTTAATGACTATGTGTTCAGTTCTTGGGCCAACAAGTCATGATGAATACTGGTGAACAAACAAGCGTCTTTCCTCTTTGTATTATCTAACAAGTTTGGCAAGGTAGCCATGCATCCTCTAGGTGCTGGTAATTGAACCCAGGCCTCACACTCACAGGTGCTCTACCATTGAGCTACACCCCCATCCCTCTCTATATCCTTTCTTAAATACTCTTATGTTTTTTTAACAGTGGCATTAAAAGTTATGAGTCTTGGGCTGGAGAGATGGCTTAGCAATTAAGGTGATTGCCTGTGAAGCCTAAGGACCCAGGTTTGATTCCCCAGTGCCCATATAAGTCAGGTGCACAAGATGGCACATGAGTCTGGAGTTTGTTTGCAGTGGCTAGTGTGCTCTCTCTCTCTCTCTCTCTAGTAAATTAATAAAGTATAAAACATTTTTAAAAAGAGATGTGAGCCTTCAGCTTGAGACCTGGCTCTAACACTCACTTTTGAACCCACTGTGTAAATTTGGGTAATTCCTTAACCTCACTCTTCTCACTGGAAAATTGGAGGGAAAATATTTATCTTTTTTTAATCTTTATTTTTTAAATCTTTTACTTTATTTTTATTTATTTGAGAGAGAGAAAAAAGCAGCAGATAGAGAGAGAATGGGTGCGCCAGGGCCTTCAGCCACTGCAAACAAACTTCAGACACATGCACCACCTTGTGCATCTGGCTTACGTGGTTCCTGGATAATCAAACCTGGGTCTTTTGGCTTCACAAGCAAGCACCTTAACTACTAAGCTACCTCTCCAGCCCAGAAATGTTTATTTTATAGCATTATTATGGAGATTAATATTAGATTTCACATAAAGAGTTCCAGTGTAGATGATGTGTCCCCTCCAAAATTCATGTTGAAGCTGGGCATGGTGGTGCACACCTTTAATCCCAGCACTTAGGAGGCAGAGGTAGGAGAATTACCATGAGTTCGAGGCCACCCTGAGACTACATAGTGAGTTCCAGGTCAGCTTAGGCTAGAGTGAGACCATACCTCAAAAAAACAAAAAAATTTTTTTAAAGCTACAAAATTCATGTTGAAACTTAATCCCCAATGCGGGAAGATTTATTAAAAGGTTAAAGCTGGCTGGAGAGATGGCTTAGCAGTTAAGGTGCATGCCTGCGAAGCCTAAGGAGCCCGGTTCAATTCTCCAGATCCCATGTAAGACAGATGCACATGGTGGCCCATGCATCTGGAGTTCATTTGCATTGGCTAGAGGCCCTGGCGTGCCCATTCTCACTTTCTCTCTGCATCTCTCTCTTCCTCTCTCTCTTTCTCTGTCTCTAATAAATAAATAAAAATAAATATTTTTAAAAAGGTTCAAGCCTTTTGGAAGGGTGCAAAGATTGCTCAGTGGTTAGGATGCTTGCCTGAAAAGCCTAACAACCCAGATTCAAGTCCCCAGTAATCATATAAAGCCAGATGCACAAAGTGCTGCATGCCTCTGGAGTTTGTCTGCAGCAGTTAGAAACCCTGGTGCGTCCATTCCTTCTGTCTGTCTCTCTTCTGTCTCTGCTTGCAAATACGGTTCAAGCCTTTGTAAGATGATTCAGCCATGATGACTCCACCCTAGTGTAGAATTCGCACCCTATAAAGGGTTCATGGGAGAAGGGTCACTTTTTTGCTCTTCTATCTCTTCTGTCTTGTGAGGACAAGCTTTCGTCCTCCACAGGATCCAGCAACAAAGTTTCATCTTGGACACAATGAACAGTACTCGCTAACCACCGGTCTTATTGGTACCTTGATCTTGAACTTCCTAACTTCAAGAACTGTAAGATATGAATCGTCATTCTTTTAAGCCTCAGGCATATTGTTTTAGTAGAACAGACAAGGACATAAAGGTGCTCAATAAAAAAAATAGTTCCTTTTCTTTCATTCCTTAGCTTACAAAGTACCAATTCCTTTTACTTAACAAATATACTGCGCGCACACACACAAACTATGAAAATATAAGAATATCTGTTCTACCTGATTGTGACCTTCCTACTGAAAGTTTTGCTTTCAAAGACTTAACTATTTCCCCGGAAAACAACATTATGGGTTTAACTCAAATATATAACTGTAATCCTAAACAACTGGGGTTTGTATTATAAAAAGACACCTTCTGAAACATTTGGGAGGGAGGAGGAAGGCAGTAATAGACTTGAACGTGTAGAAGACTTTAAAAGGAAACACCAGATGGCAGCACTAGATCCGAGAGATGTGTCTGAGGAACCTAGCACAAAGCTGATCATTGGAGATGCCATTCAGACGGACAGTCATTTGTAGAAAAGATGGTGTCCACTGGGAAAATAAAGTCTATTTTACAACATAAGACAGGAGTTTTAGAGACTGCCTTATATGTTGTCATCACATTAGAAAAAGGCTCTGGTTTGGTTTAAAATTTGTGCTCAGGGCTGGAGAGATGGCTTAGTGGTTAAGGCGTTTGCCTGCAAAGCCAAAGGACCTCGGTTCAATGCCCCAGGACCCAGGTAAGCCACATGCACAAGGTGGCACATGCTTCTGGAGTTCGTTTGCAGTGGCTGGAAGCCCTGGTGTGCTCTCTCTCTCTCTCTCTCTCTGTGTGTGTGTGTGTGTGTGTGTGTGTGTGTGTGTGTGTCTTTCTCTCTCTCTCTCTGCCTCTTTCCCCCTCTCAAATAAATAAATAAATAAATAAATAAATTTAAAATTTTTCTCAGTTATCATGAAAAGGCCTAAAGCTAAAGCATGTTGCTATCAGCTTTTAGAAAACAGCCAAACAATTAAAAGTTATTCATTCATCTTAAAATATGGAATAATAATGACCTCGATAGTATCCCTCAGCAGATAGCTCAGAAAATTATTTATTAAAGAACACCAAGAGATTTAATTAAGATGTGGGGACATGGCTCAGTGAGAAAGTGCTTCCATGAGGAGCCTGTGCTTGAATCCCCAGCACCCATGTAAAATGCCAGAGGCATGGTGGTATGTGTCTGTAATCCCAGCTCTGGGGGAAAAAATTAAATAAAAATTATGGTTTTTTGAGGTAGGGTCTAACTGTAGCCCAGGCTGAGCTGGAATTCATTATGTAGTTTCAAGGTGGCCTCGAACTCACAGTGATCCTCCTACCTCTGCCTCCCGATTGCTGGAATTAAAGGCATGTGACACCACACCCAGCTGATGCAATATTAAAATCTAAAATATTCTCTGATTTTTTTCCCATATTGTTCATCACAATTTTATATGAAGTAATACCAGTACTTAAATCTTTCTAGATTGGATGCAGCTCACCCAGACTTTTCTTCTTTTGCAGGGACGGAGCCCAATGCAACTCACTACATCACACAGTGGCAGAGGAACGGCCCCAGGATGCACACCCTTAAAACCAATACCACTCTGGGGTTCTGTTCTTCTCTAATACTGCCAGTGCTCATCACAACTTTCCTGTGAGATCAGACAGAGTAGATCTGGTGCTACATTTCAACTATAAGCAGCAGGACATTCCAGACCATATTAGAGAGCAAGGCAAAGTGCCCCACTTAGATCCTGGAGGGGAACTTGCCTTTTTCTGGCATTTCTATTTAATAGATGAACAAAGGGAACATCTATGCCATGAGAAAACTGAACCAATATGTGTTAGTGGAATACTCAGAGAAAAGGGGGAGACACTTTGCCTGCAGAGAAGTCAGTGTTACCCAAGTGGAGTGAACTGTTTCCAAGGACAGAACTACAACTGTGAAAATACTCCCCTCACTGGAATTCAGGTTGACCATCTTCAGTACATCAGGCAAGAGAGCTGATCATAGTCCACAGTCAGATCAGAATGGGAAACGCCAGCGGCTCAAATTGACAAGAGAAGAAGTGAAGCAAACGATTGAGTGGTAAAAGGAATGTGTGTGTGCCACAGTCAGCCAAAAGTCAGCTGTCACAGGCAGACACACTCGTGTAAGCTAATAACGTGTAGGACAGCGCTCTTTATGAAAACAAGTGATTCACTGCTGTAAGTGATATGAAGAAGGAAAAACTTTGACAGGATCAAAACGCAGTTAAACATGAAAACTATAGCAGAAAGAAAGGTTTTCTACTGAAAGCACTGTGAAATGACAAATGCCTGATTGAGAGTGGGGATCAAGCCCAGTGCTTCAAAAGAGCTTATGCTTTACTGAGGCCCAGAACTTGTTCCATTAAAATTAACCCAAGCTTGTTTTCTGCTAGGGAGTTTTCAGTTTGGCAACTAATTCTATGTTGGATGACCTTTCTGTGCCCTCGCTGCAGCCTGAATGTTTCCCAAATGGGCCAGCACACATCTAACCTCACTGGATGCCAGTTTCCCACTGACACATGACAGTTGAGGTCTGAAACAGGCTTAGACACATGCCCCTCTGACAAAGTCCCATTCCCTAGGTGGCCCCCATGGAGTCATTAAGGGGACATAAGGGCCTCTCCCAACAGTTTCCCCTCCAGACAACAGGGTAAGTCAGGAAGATGTCTTTCTGTGACACACACACTGCAGCCAGTCTCTCTTAGCAATCGTGACTGAGAGAACATGCTGCACTCAGCCTGCTGGCTCCAGTCTTGGAGCACAAAGTATGTGTTACCACAACAAGCTCAAGAATCCTGACCACACTCCTCCCAATCTCCAGAGCTGTAATGAGAACATTTGAGGTAAATGCATACAAATGCATACAGGGCTGGAGCTGGAGAGATGGCTTAGCAGTTAAGGTGTTTGCCTGCAAAGCCAAAGGATCCCGGTTCTATTCTCCACGACCCGTAAGCCATATGCACAAGGGGGCGCATGCATCTGGAGTTTGTGTGCAGTGGCTGGAGGTCCTGATACACCCATTCTCTCCCTCTCCCTCTCCCTCCCTCCCTCCCTCTCTCTCTCTCTCTCTCTATAAAATAAAATAATATATAAAAAAAGAAACAGGGATGTAAGTCAGAAAGCTACAGGAGTGGCTGGTCTGTGCCCCCCCCCCAGACACAGATCCTTTTACTCTGATTCCAGACCCCCACACACTTTGGAAGAAAAGCAACAGCCAGAAGATGCGAAAACACATTATGCTTATAAGACCATCTTGGAGCCCATGCCACACTTAAGAGTCTGGGTTTTCATTAGGCAAAGAAACTAGACACTTTTTTCTTCTGTATCCATTGGTAAACTTGCCCAGCATCTGTTAGTTTGACTCTTGTAGAAGCATTGTGTTGGAATCTTCAAAACCAGTAAGTCCATATTCATTTCATTTTAAACATGAAGTTTGGGAACAAGGACTAGACAGTCCCCAAAGAAAGAAATAAGTTTTAAAAAAAAGTGATCAAAATAAAGGGTGTTCCCCTGTCTCTCTTTAATCTTTTACAATAGTTTGAGTAACCTTTGTTTTTCCTAAAATAGTCCACTGAGAGACACACTATCTGCCTGAAGACTATGAGACCTGCTGCTGCCAAGAGGCTGTGGTTTGGGGGGTTCCAGCAGGCTGAGAATCCAAGTAACAAGCTCGGGGTAAAGAGCCCCCCCCCCCGGTTCTTACAAGCTGACGTTCTGTAGGGGCAGCAGGATAGGGTTTTAATTTAACGGCAGCAGGACAAGGAGCATGAGCCCAATCCTGGCTGATGGTGAGACCTCGAATTAAAAGCTCAATAACTCTTCACCCTCAGAAACTGGTGACAGCTGAGTTCATGCTTGTTTAAAATCACTGCAATGTGGGCACTGGCCCCATGAACATCCCTACAAAGGGTGCGGATAAGCAGTAGGTTGAACACTTCCCAGGAGCATTCCTGTACATCTAGTTGCTTCAGCTCCCATACAGGGGTTAATCCTCCACTTATAATCACATGCATGTTAAATGAAAGTATGCTGTGTGTCCAGCATGTGTATTTTCTGCAAGTGTGCCAGTGTTTAATTATTGCTAAAGTCATTTGGGGTTTTTGACATAGATTCTATTTTAGTAAGATAAACTCAGCCGAGCCCAGCATTGCCAAAAATGAATTCCTAAGGTAGATGACTAAAATAAACCAGCAATAAATATTGGCTGTTGGAATGCGAATTATATGTCTGTAACGTAGACACAGCACTAATGACTCATTTTCGAGTAACAGTCTCTCCCAGGGTGTGAGAGATCAGGAGGGGGAAAAAAAGAAGCCCATGCCATTTAGGCAGCGGGATTGAAATGGAATATGAACCTTCAAGACAAGGATGTTGTCAGATCCACTTGGCCAAGAAAGACTGGGATTAGCAGAAGTAAGGCGTTGAACGAAAGCAGCCAGGGGCTGAGGTGTCTGGTTCTGGGACCAGTTCTGTCCCCCGCAGCGGGACTGGACTCCCCCCACCCCAGTCCACCTACTGCACCTTGGTAGGTGTCACCTTATCGGCGACAGCGGGTGCTGCCTTGTTCCTTTGCAGCTTGGGGTCAGTGGGTGGGTTTAGGCCGTCTTTCCTTCCTAGATTCGGATTGGGAACCTTACAACGTCTCTGGTGAAGCAAAAGGCCATCAGGGGCATAGGTCCTGCTACAATTTGGGCAAGGCACCCAGGGAGCTTGGCTTGCCCCTTCCGGGCTCAGCCGTCCAGTCTGGAGGGGCCGTGGTCTCTGCGGAAGTGACCGTCGGAGCTCCCTGGGGAGCTGTTCATTCTCTGCTTTCCACTTTTCCAGACATTTGAGTTCATGTCTAGGAAGGGACAGAGTGCCAAATTCCCGACCACAAATATAGCAGACCAGAGTCCTTGGTCGAGCTGGGATAGCCCTAAAAGCGTTCTTGGCCCCAGGAAGAGCATCCGCCCCGGCCGCGTTCGGCGCTCGGGGAGCATCGTCATCCCTGGACCCGCAGCTCCTCCGGTGGACGAGGAGGACACCGGGCGCGAACGCGCGTCCGCAGGAGCCGCAGGGCAGCTTCTGCGCCTGCGCGCTCCGAAACGCCGCCTCATTGGCTGCCTGGAGAGCCGGGTCACTATCGCCCCCTAGCGGCTGCGGCCGGGAGGGCTCGGGCCTGCGCAGGCGCCGGGGCAGCTGGCTGTTCTGCACGCGCCACTTCTGCAAGCACTGGGGCTCGTGGATGGCGAGGGAGCGGGACCCGTATTCGCGGCCGCAGACGTAGCATACGCGGAATCCCGGCCTGCGCGAGGGGATCACGGGGGGGCTGGGTAGGTCCTCCGACATGATGCGCCCTGACAGTGTCACTGTCCCCGGCCTGCTTTTCGGACCGCCCCTGGGTTCAGTGACATTGCCATCCTCCGCTTGGGGCCCGAGGGTCGAGGGGGAGGCGCTAGGCAGGGCGACCTCATTAATAAGGAAGGTAGGTTCTTTGGAGTGGTGGAAAGTTTGCTGCAACTTATTGGAAATCGTTTTGTCCTTTCTCCTTTCCATGAACAGTGAAAGCTTTCTCCAGCGCTTGCTCGGATTTCAGGCCAGACTCATTCTGGGATCATGCTGAGAGTGAAGGTTAGTTAGCAAGACTGGCCGTCTTGGGTTCCCCATGGTTGCCAGTTCTTCGGGTCCAGAGACCAAGTGACTCAGAGCTTCGTCGGAGAGAGCAGTCTGGAATGTTGGAAAGTCCCCGCGAAGCCTCGGATGGCTCCCAGATCTGTGTACGGGTGGAGACATAAATCAAGAAGTTACTACACACACACCCCTTAGATAATAAACATTAAAAGCAGTATTCTAAAATTGGCCTTGTAGGCTTTTTGGCCAGCGTAGTAATCAGCACATCTGATATATTCAATAAACATTAATATGAAAAATTCATGTATGAACTACAGTGTACTGGAATTAGTAGAGCCAAGTAATGTTCTGTCCAAAGAAAGACTGGCATGGCATCACAGTATAGACATGGGTGACACAGCTAAGAGGCTGAGTACAGATGGTGGCACCATGCAAGAAAAAACTGAAAACTGAAAATTAATGAAACCAGCAGATCATGTGAAAAGGCTTGAAAACTTCCTACTTCAAAGATTCTTAACTCTTGAGCCATAGATGCCTTTGATAGTTCTGCAAAATCTGTGGATTCCTCTGAATGTTTATTTTTTAAAAAATGAAATGTTGCTATTGTAGGTGAAACAAATTTTGTTGAACTCTGTCAGACACGTGTAGTTTCAGTGTGCATTTTCACTAGCTTCTCGAGAATCTCTGCACCGGAGATTTCAGCACATCTTGCCTGAGATCAACATGCTAAATGTTACTTGAAGTTTTTATATTAGATGCCATATTTATTTTTGTATTTTATATATGGATGTTTACCAAATGCTTTTTTAAATTTTTTCAAATATTTTAATAGTTTTATTTTTATTTATTTATTTGACAGAGAGAAAGAGGCATAGAGAGAGAAAATGGGCACGCCAGGGCCTCCAGCTACTGCAAACAAACTCCAGACGCATGCACCCCCTTGTGCATCTGAGTCCTGGGGAATTGAACCAAGGTCCTTTGGCTTTGCAGGCAAGTGCCTTAACTGCTAAGCCAACTCTCCAGCCAAATGCTTTTTATTTTAAAATATGGCCATTGGTTTCCTCGTATCAGAGAAAGCACTGGTAAAATGACAGAACCTCTTTTTTTTTTTTTTTTTTTTTTGGTTTTCAAAGTAGGGTCTCATTCTAGCCCAGGCTGACCTGGAATTCACTATGTAGTCTCAGGGTGACCTCAAACTCATGGCGATCCTCCTACCTCTGCCTCCAGAGTGCTGGGATAAAAGGCGTGCACCACCACGCCCGGTTTTTCAAGACCTCATTTTGATCAGAGGCCTATGGGGTTTTTATCTTGGGGAAAATCATGAGTAAGTTTTACCATGGGTGAACAATCTAACGCCCAAAAAGACCATTTTCAAAAGCCTTGGAGTAGATGGAGAGATGGCTTAGCAGTTAAGCTGATGGCCTGTGAAGCCTAAGGAACCAGTTCCATTCCCCAGGACTCACATAATCTGGAGTTTGCAGTGTCTAGAGACCCTGGCGCCCATATTTTCTCTCCCTCTCTTCCCCTCCCTCTCTCTCTTATAAATAAATAAAATATTTTCTTTAAAGCCTTGGAACTTTGTTGGTTCCCTGGGTGACCAGGCTGGGCTGGAGCCCTGAAGGAATCCATATAAACCTTAGTGAGAGACTCCACTCAGCCTCTTTGGCAAACACATGAGGTCAGGCCAAGCAAGGGCAGCCTTGCTGGTGATAAGGAACCGCCCACAGGGTGTGGGGTTTATAAGGGACATAAAGAGCTGTGAGATCTGAGCTCAGTGCCGGAAGTTGGGAATCTCTGGAGTTTAGAATGCCACATCGGGTCTGGCACGAAGAAGGAGGTTATTCTTCATTTTGACAGGTCCTGAGACAGGGATGTTAACGCGTGGCAGAAAGAATGTGTTGGCCCTAAGCTGAGCAGCCAGCACAGAAAATGAAACTCGGAAAAATTTATCATTTGACTAGTACCATCCAGAAGAGAAAGTAGATCAGGGAACACAAGCAATAAGGTTAAAAAATATATATTTCACTAGGTTTTTGTCAGCACATGGGTGAGACTACCTCCCAGCCTCCCTCTGAGTTCTTGCTTATGAATGACCTCCTGACTTGGTGTTCCATTGTCCCTGAAGACGCAGACACTAAAAAGGAGGGGTGGGGAGTTAGAAAAACCAGTGTAAGCAAATAACTCCCCTTTCCTCAAACTATCTCTCTGACTGTTTCTGTCTTTTACATTTTCTCTTTCTCTCTCTCTCTCTCTCTCTCTCTCTCTCTCTCTCTCTCTCTCCTCTCTCTCCCCACTTCCCAGAAGACTTGTCCAAACAACTCCTTCATCTCCCTTCTCATGAAGTAAGGGAGTAATTTTTAGCGAATGCCAATTACGTGCCAGATGCTGCGCTTACATTCAAGTTCAGTTTTCTGAGATGGTATGAGGCAGATATTATTTCGATTGTATAAACAAACTGTGACTCAGAAACAGCAAATAACTTGCCCTAGACAGTTTCCAAACGACAGAACTGGGAATCGATTCCAGTTCTCTTTAGCTCCAGCGAGCAGCTCTTGCCATCTTGATTCTGCCTGAATTCCCCCAACAGAGCTTCTTTAGTTTCATCCCCACTTGAATGTAGTCTTCATGTGCCTTCTGGGAAAGCAACTAAGCTCTCACCAGCCTTTACGATCCCTTTAGGGGGAGAAAGAGGGGAGGGGAGAGGGAGACGGAACAGATGCAAAAAGCAGAAGGGGTAGACTGGGACTCCTGAAGACAAGACTTTTCCTTATGTGTTTCTGGAAGTTTCTTCTGAATGCAACATGGATCATTTATCTGATCTTACATCTATATAACCAGGTAGAGGAGAGACTGGGTGAGGGGCATGGAGTGGCTCAGAAATGACATGTTTAGTCTTTCTTTACAATAGAACACAAGGCTACCAAGAAGGCCAGATGGTGTTCAGCTGGCAGCTGGCTCCCCATTTTAAATAGTGACACATCTTTCCTGAGCACAAAGGAGTGGGCATGGCAGATGCATTCTCTATAGGAAACATGATCCAATGTCTTACATATCCCATTTGAATCTTCAGCTTTGACACTCTTCCAGAAATTTCTTAGCATTCGTGAAGGTATCAAAGTGAGTGAAATTTTTTGGAGCTGAGGAGAAGTTTATGGTGTTCCCGCCAGTCAAAGACAATGTGCCAGGGCACAGCATGGTTGGTTACTCTGCTCTATGAGTTAGGTTTTTAAAAATTGGGCTGGAGAGATGGCTTAGCGGTTAAGGTGTTTGCCTGCAAAGCCAAAGGACCCAGGTTCGATTCCCCAGGACCCACATAAGCCAAATGCACAAGATGGCACATGCATCTGGAGTTTATTTGCAGTGGCTGAATGCCCTGGCATACCCATTCTCTCCCTCTCTCTCTTTACAAAGAGAACCGCTTCTCAAAGCCAGCCCACCTCATCGCAGGTAACTGTGGAGAGACATTCATTCAGTGAACACTGAGCAGATTTGCTCACTGGATGTTTCACACGTGTCTCGGAGCTCTCACATTTTATCAACACGATGCCCCCTCTTCCCACTGCCTATGGGGCTCATGAAAAGGGAGAAGCAAATAAAAAGGTGTTTCTCCAAAAGAAAGGGTGAAGAATACAAGCCAGTGTGACCACATATTGTAAAAGGGTTAGCCATTTGAAATGAAATAAAATCAACTGGGTAGAATAGATTCCAAATTCTTCAAATGAACAAAAATAGAAATAAGAAGGCATGGAGGCTAACGCTGACTCGGAGTGAAATTTGAACATAGAGAAGAAGGGTGGGTTTCATTCTCCTTCAGACGCCCCATTCAGCAGCCTCCACTTTCTCTACCCTCAGATATGAAAACAGCCTCCACACACAATCCCTGATCTTTCTGACCACTGAAATCTTGCTTTCAGAAAGGAGCAGACAGATGCACTCGCGGCGAGCGTTATGACAAGTGAGGTAGTCTCCCTCCCGGGGTCTGGCAGAGATGGCTCGTTATTTACTAATAGGCATGTTGCTCAACTTCCTCAAATTAATGCAGCCCTAATTTTTAGCTGGGCACATATTTCTCAGCTAAAAGTCTATGAGTTTCTTTGTAGCTAATGGAAGTAATGGTAGGAATTCTTCTTTTTTTCTTTTTTCTGTTTTTTTTTTTTTTTAATTTTGAGGCAAGTTCTAACTCTAGTCCAGTCTAAGATAGAACTCACTGTGTAGCCCAGGCTGGCCTTGAACTCGTGGTGATCCTCCCACCTTAGCTTCCTAAGATGCTGAGATTACAGGCATGAGCCACCATGCCCAGGTTTTGTCTAAAAGCAGGGTTTCAGCATGTAGCCCAGGATAAAGTCATAACTCTCCTAAGATCTGGGATTATAGGATTGAGCCACTGATGCTTAGAACATAAACACTGAGGCAGTTTAGAGGTGGTGGGACACCAGAAAGTAAAGTAAAAGTGGCTAAAGAAGAGAAATGCCCTTGAATCTGCAGGGGAGACACTGGGCCACCCTTATCTCTTTCTGCCTAAAGGAGTCCTGAAGCCTCCACTTTGCTGGAGGCCAGAAATGTTCCAAGGGTCTGGTCTGTCCTAAAGGAGCACTCCCTTTCCTAGAAGAGACAATCAGCCCTTCTGAGAAGAAGAATAAATAAGTAAATAATTTTTTTAATTCACATTGCTTCTTTTCCCAGAGATTTTTTTTTAAAGTTTTAATGCCATATTTTTCTTCAAGAAAATAAGCTTCCTTTTTCCATGAGCTTGGTAGAGAAGAGGGAGGAGCAATTACTGTGCCCCTCGTGGACTTATCATCGGTGCTCCCAGCCCTCTTCTCCCCTACTTGGCTTTCTGATGCCGCCGTCACGAGAGAGCCCCCGGCTGCTGCTTGACCAGCGGGCTCATGTCGTGCTTGTCTGGGGAAGGCCAGGCTGAAGAGAAGGGTGGACTCATTCCCCTTGGATGGCTTCTTACTGGTGGTGGGCAATGCCACTATGGCAGCAGGGGATCCAGCGTGACTTTTCCAACACCTGTAAGACCACATTCGCTGCTCTTCACTGGACAGCGTGCCCACCAGTCTGCACCTCCTCCTTGAACACCTGCCGTTCACCTCCTTGGGCACCTCTAAGTCTCTAAGTTCCTGTAACTTAGGTCTCTTCCCTTTGGTCCTCCTGTCAGCACCCTTATATTGGTCCTTTTTGCTGTTAGTTACTTAGGAAATAACTTCATTCTTCATTGTGACACTTACTATTAAACTCTCTCTGTTTAAATAACCAGTGTGGTTTCAGTCTCCCCCGTGAGTACAGCTCACAGAATCTGCTAATAAAGATCTGCGCTATGCGAGATACATATATTATTTTACTACTGCAATTAATACAAATGGAGAGGAATTCTTTCATATGTTAGAAAATACAATGCCTACCTTAACACTGGAACTCATTTAGGACACAGAAAGTATATTTTTATAATTGTAACATCACCGCCGTAATTTAAGAGCTAGAAAACACTGCCTCTCCACTTGTCACTTAGTGAACTAAATCATAAGGGAAACCTGTCACTGTAGTTATATTTTCTTCAGTTTTATGACACTCCTTCCCATGAGTCACCCAACCATAGGCCAGTGCTGCCACAAGAAGTCACAGTGAAGCCATTCCACTCAGAGACCAAGGAGGGGCAGGAGAGCAGGTGGGAGCTGGTCTGGCTCATGTCCTTCTCAGAAGCAGCCAGGCCACCGGTGCCTGAGAAAAGCTTATGTGCATGAACAAAAGGCACATGAGGTGGTACAGTCTGAGGTACACAGGGACAGTATTTAAAACAGGAAAACTAGGAACACTTTAAGGAGAACCATTTAGCCTTAGGCATGGCCTTGAAGGAATATCGGCACTTCTAGACTGGATTTAAATTGCAAAGAATTTTTTTTCCCTTTTCCTTTTCTTTCCTTCATTGTGAAATTGAACCCCAAGGTTAGTTTACTTTCATTTAACCTGACTGTCAGGTGTGGACGTAACAGTGTGTAGAATTAGAAAAGCTAGAGAACAGAGGAGAAAAAGACTTTTTACGCCTCTAAGTAGAGCCTTCTGCATGGACACTTTATGTTATTAAGGCTCATAATGTCACCCTGTGAAAGCTATTATTAGATCCAGTCTGTACTTTTTGTTCTATATTGAGTATCCAAATCACAGAGTACAGAGCCATGACTGCCACACAGGTATGACCATGCAATTGTAACACTAAGGTCTGCAGTGGAAAAGAACAGCCTGTGGAAACCAGCAGTATAATCATATTAGAGGCCTATAATGTATAAAATTCCAAGGATAGGGAAACTATAAGAAGAGAGAAGTATTTATTTAGATGTGCCCCATGCATGAATTTGTTTGCTTTCTCAGACCACAGAGAAGCCTATTTCCATGTGTCATGTACTCAGCATCAGCAGAAGCTCTGTGGAAGCTGTGCTCATAGGTCACACGGCCAGGCTTCACTCTCCCAAAGTTCTCAGCAGCTTGCTCTGTGAATTTATAGTCTGCGCTTCATCCTCAGGGCATTTGACTTTGTGAGACTGTTTGTGACCCTGGCTTGGACTTGTCCCTTTCTCACATTTTTCCTCGTAATTAGATATTTGAAAACCACTTCAAGGAACTGGAAATTCCACCCTTCAGAACCTAGGAATCCAGTTGAAGATATCATATCTTTTCTGGGAGATATTAGTACTAACCCCATAAGATACTTATTAATAAAACTGTATAAGGAAATCTTCCAAATTAAAGTAGATTAAAGATGAAGTGCATGGTTTGAGGAGTGAGGGGACAATTCAAGGAGAAAAGAAAAAAAAAACAGTAATCTAAGATTGAATGTTCACAAGTTACTGGAGCATCATAAGAAATGTGTGTCATTCCAAAGAGCAAAAGAAAAAGGACAAGTGGCCAATGTTTAGAACATCTATAGGAGGAAGAATCGAGGAGAGAAAGGGGGAAACACAGACTAAAAAAGAAAGAGAAAAATGAGTCTTCTGGATCATCTGAATGCTTTCAAACCATTGCCACAATTCTAAATTGATAAAAAGCTATTTTTCTATTTCAGCCAATGGACCTTGCTTTCTAGCTCAGTTTTTTTTTTTCCTTTACCATTAGTTTAAGAAGGAATCAGTCAATAAAAGAATCACAAACAGGGCTGGAGAGGTGGCTTAGCAGTTAAGGAGCTTGCCTGCAAAGTCTAAGGACCAGGTTTTAGTCCCCAGTACCCACGTAAGCCAGATACACATGGTGGAGCATGCATTTGGAGTTCCTTTGCAGTGGCTAGAGGCCCTGGCATGTTCATTCTCTCTCTGCCTTCCTCTCTCTCTCAAATAAATAAACAAAAATAAAATATTTTTTTAAACACAAACAAATCTCGATTTGTGCTGGATTTTTCAGTAGTTTGTCTGGAAATACATCACTAGCAAATGACGCTTCTTTGTGAGTATCGTGGAACCTGGTATCTCTTTCCTTCTGCCAAGCTGAACATGATGTCATCAAGTGCCTATAAATTCATGTGAACTGAAAATGTGTAAGAACAGTGAAGCAATTTCTTCTAACCCTAGAAGGGACTCTCTTAAATCTGGCAATTATCTAAATTTGATTAGGACCACAAAAGGGAAAGATAGATGCTCCCATTTAAGAAGCATTTCAAAGCAGTGCATGTGTATACTAGCCCCATTATGTGACATGCTAGACAGAGTCCCACCGTTGTCACTCTCCTGATTTACTGTCACCCAGTGCGATACTTTTCAGCACTGACTGCCAAGCCTCAGCGTGCTAGCAACGGGAGGTGCTGTCACTGGACTAGTGTGTCCAGGTGAAAACCAGCTCAATGAAGAATACAGCTGCCCTTGGCCAGGATAGATGGGAAGAAAGATGGCTCTCACTGGATCCTGGAGGAACCCTTTCCCACATCCCCCACTGATCCAATAACCGTCTCAGACTCGTGCCTTAGCTCAGTCCTCCTCCAGGAGGTCAGTGCCTCCCGGAGCCTGGCTCACTCTTACACTGGGCATTATTACC
>PVKW010022560.1:0-34241 GCA_004027895.1 Orientallactaga bullata | reverse complement strand
AATGGGAATTTCAAGATATTCAGGACAGTATGAGGAGATCAAACATAAGAATTCAGGGCACAGTAGAAGGAGAAGAATTTCACTCCGAAGACATAGCAAGTATTTTCAACAAAATCACAGAAGAAAACTTCCTCCAAACAGAGAAAGTGATGCTGATGCAGATGCCTTTAGAACGCCAAACAGACAAAATCAGAAAAAACAACAACCTCTCATCGTCATTATAATTAAACCACAAAACACATAAACCAAAGAAAATATGCTGAAAGCAGTTAGAGAGAAAAATCAAGTCACATACAAAGGCAAGCCCATCAAGATAATAGCAGATTATTCAACACAAACTTTAAAAGCCAGAAGGGCTTGGAATACTAGTTAATACAAGAGAGTAAAGGAAAAACCAGAAGACCTACAAAACAAGAAGAATGGCAAGAATAAATACACATCTTTCAATAATAACTCTTAATATCAACAGCCTCAATGGCCCAACCAAAAGACACAGGTTTCCAGACTGGGTTAAAAAGCAGGATCCTTCTATTTGTTGCCTTCAAGAAACCCACTTTTCCATAAAAGATAGAGACTATCTCAAGGTGAAAGGCTTTGAGTTCGAGGCCACCCTGAGAATACAGAGTGACTTCCAAGTCAGCCTGGACTAGAGTGAGACCCTACCTCAAAAAACCAAAAAAAAAAAAAAAAAAAAAAAAAAAAAAAAAAAAAAAAAAAAAAAAAAAAAAAAAAAAAAAAAAAAAAAAAAAAAAAAAAAAAAAAAAAAAAAGAAAAGAAAAAAGAAAAAAGGAAAAAAAGAAAGAAAGAAAGAAAAAGAAAAAAGAAAATCTCCCAACTAAAAAATGTCCAGGCCCAGATGGATTCACTGGTGAATTTTACCAGACCTTCATAGTGAATTCCAAGTCAGCCTGAGCTAGCATAAAACCCTACCTTGAAAAACCAAAAAAAAAAGAAAGAAAGAAAAGAAAATTCCAGTAGCATTCTTCACGGAAATAGAAAAAAACAATCCAAAAATTCATTTGGAAGAATAAAAAACCTCAAATATCTAAAACAACTTTGAGCAACAAAAATAAGGCTGGTAAACCGGGCATGGTGGTGCACACCTTTAATCCCAGCACTCGGGAGGCAAAGGGAGAAGGATCGTTGTGAGTTCAAGGCCACTCTGAGACTACATAGTGAATTCCAGATCAGCCTGGGCTAAAGTGAGAGCCTACCTCAAAAAACCAAAAAATAAAAAATAAAAGAAATAATAATGCTAGTGGTATCACCATACCTGACTTTAACCTATATTACAGAGCCATAGTAACAAAAACAGCATGGTACTGGCACAAAAATAGACACATAGATCAATGGAACAGAATAGAGGACCAGATGTAAGTCTGGGCAGCTACAGCCACTTGATCTTTGACAAAAATGCCAAAAAAGAAACTCATTGGAGAAAAGAAAGCCTCTTCAATGAATGGTGCTGGGAAAACTGGGTATGTATCTGTAGAAGGATGAAAATAGATCCTTGTCTCTCTCCATGCACAAGAATCAAGTCCAAATAGACCAAAGACCTTAATATCAGACCTGAAACTGCAAGAGGAAAAAGTAGGGAACCCTTCAACATATTGGTCTTGGCAAAGACTTTCTGAATATAACCCCAATTGCTCAGGAAATAAAAGCACAGATCAAACACTGGGATCTCATGAAATTACAAAGCTTTTGTACAGCAAAGGACACTGTGAATAGAGCAAAGAGGCAACCTACAGAATGGGAGAAAATCTTTGCCAGCTATACATCTGACAGAGGATGAATATCCAGAATATACAAGGAACTCAAAAAACTAAATAATTAGAAATCAATCAACCCAATTAAAAAATGGGCTACAGAGGCTAGAGAGATGGCTTAGCGGTTAAGGTGCTTGCCTGTGAAGCCTAAGGACCCATGTTCCACTCTCCATGTCCCACATGAACCAGAGGCATAGTGACATAGCATGCAAGGCCACACATTGCAGCAGCTGAGGCCCTGGCATGCCAATTCTCTCTCTCACTCTCTCACATAAAAAAAAAAAAAAAAAAAAAGCTAGTCTGTTGGGCTTGCTTCAAAAAGAATACAGACCCAGAGAAGTAAAGCAGTTTTTCCAAGATCACATAGCAAATAAAATCAATCAATCAATAAATAAATAAGAAAAAAATTAAAAACCTCAAAAAAACAACAAAAATTCTAAGTGGCAGAGTTCAGGCTGGAACCTAACTCTTGCAATCCTGTGTCTAGGTCCCTAACAGGCAATCTTCAGTGTTTCACCCAGAAAGGAACGCCATTCAACAAGAAGCAAAGACTATGATGTCATCAAATGACTCCCAGCCACGTGGCACAAGTGCCTTGTTTCCTACCCAACCAACTCAAGCGTGTCAACAGTCTTGTTGCGTCTGGAGGGGCTCATTCTCTAGAGGAAAGAGCACCAGGCCAGAGGTGTCTCCAGCACAGACAAGCAAACCCCAAGACATGTGACCCTGTGTCTTGTTTTGTTTTGTTTTGGTTTTGGTTTTTTGTTGACAGAGAGAAAGAGAATGGGTGCACCAGGGCCTCCAGCCACTACAAACGAACTCCAGACATATGCACCACCTTGTGCATCTGGCTTACATGGGACCTAAAGAATCAAACCTGGGTCCTTAGGCTTTGCAGGCAAGCGCCTTAATTGTTAAGCCACCTCTCCAGCCCTTGTTTTTATTTTTTTAATTTTTTTTTTTTTTTTCGAGGTAGGGTTTCACTCTGGTCCAGGCTGACCTGGATTTAACTATGTAGTCTCAGGGTGGCCTCGAACTCTCGGCGATCCTCCTACCTCTGCCTCCCGAGTGCTGGGATTAAAGGCGTGCGCCACCACGCCCAGCTATTTTTTTAGTTTTTTTAAATATATTTTATTTATTTATTTGAGAGAGAGAGAGAGAGAGAATGGGCACACCAGGGCCTCTAGCATGTGCCCCCTTGTGCATCTGGTTTACGTGGGTCCTGGAGAACTGAATCAGGATCCTTTGGATTTGCAGGCAAATGCCTTAACTGCTAAGCCATCTCTCCAGCCCTCCCCCCTTGCTTTTATTTTTGAGACAAGTTCTCAAGCATCCCAGGCGAGTCTGGAAGAAACGCTGTAGCTGAGGATGATCCTGAATTTCTGAACCTCCTACATCTATCTCCCTAGAGCTGGGACTAGGGGTGAGGACCACCACACCTGGTTTATGCGTGCTGGACAAGACTCTACTAAGGTACATAGCCTTGTTTTTGGTTGTCACCTTGTTTTTGATTTTTTTCAGTCATTCCCCCCCACAACTATCCAATGGCTTTATTGTTGGGGTCCCCCCCAAGGCCAGCTCAGGAGGGACGATAGGGTCTCTGCCCAGTTGGGGTGAGCAGCGCAGAGTCACAACACAGACTCCGGGAGTTGGGTGAAAGTGGAAGCGAGAATCCACAAACTCATTTATTTAACACAATGTACATAGGGTTTAAGGAGCTGCTAATCCTTGTATGGGGTGGCCCCCTATTTGTGACCAATGACAGCCTGTCTCTGGACAGGACATCTCGTAACAGACTTCTCGCAAGCATGGGACTGTAACTGTTGTCACATCAAGCCTGCGCAGAACGCCATTTTTACAGAAGCCACTTCCTGTTTTCTTCTGCCATGTGGTCTGGCTAGGACCAGGCCTATATTGTGCCATACACTTTATTATCTGAGACCAATGATTGGAATGAGTGGATGAGGTTCAAGTTTAACCCCTTTGACCACTTATACCTGTGCTTGGGAAAATTCTTTAACATCATGGAACCTTAGTTTCCTCTTCTATGAAAACTCACATGGCAGGCTGGGGAGATGGCTCAATGGCTAAAAGCGCTTGCTTGCAAAACCTATTAGCCCAGGTTCAATTCCCCAGTCACTCAAATAAGCTGGACACAAAAGGTGGCGCAAGGATCTGGGGTTCATTCACAGAGACCAGAGGCCCTGATGCACGCACAGACACACACACATAGGTAAGTACAAGAATATCACAGTTAACAAAATTTGTTTAAGCATGCCTTTAACGCCAGTATTCACTCTGTAGTTCCAGGTTGGCCTTGAACTCATGGTGATCCTTCTACCATTGCCTCCTGAGTAGCAGGATTGGCGTGCACCATGCTGTTGGACGCACACACTTTTTATTTATTTATTTATTTATTTTGCGGTAGGCTGACCTGGAATTCACTCTGTAGTCTCAGGGTGGCCTCGAACTCACGGCAATCCTCCTACCTCTGACTCCCGAGTGCTGGGACTAAAGGCGTGCACCACCAAGCCCGGCTCCACACACACTTTTTAAAGAAATGAAATTATCTTCATCACTGCCTCTGGGCCTCCATCAATCCATGCATATTTCTATCATGTGAATGATCACTTTTAAATTGTTTGTGTTTTTCTGTTATGCAATGAGTTAGAGCTTTTCAATCAGCATCACATACTAAAAATCAGTACAGGAGAAACTGGGCATGGTGGTGCATGCTTTTAATCCCTGGGCTAGAGCAAGACCCTAGCCCTAAAAACGACACACACACACATACACAAAAAAAAAAAACCCACAAGGGTCTGGGGAGATGACTCAGCTGTTAAGGCATTTGCCTGCAAAGCCTAACAACCTGGGTTTGATTCCCCAGGACCCATGTAAAGTCAGGTGCACAAAATGGCACACGTATCTGGAATTTGTTTGCTGAGGCTAGAGGCCCTGGTATGCCCATTCCTCCCTTCCCCCTCTCTATCTGCTTCTTTCTCTCTTTTATAAATAAATAAGTAATAAATAAATAAAATTTTCTCAGGGCTGGAGGGATGGCTTAGTGGTTAAAGCACTTGCCTACAAAGCCAAACGACCCAGGTTTGATTCCCCAAGACCCACATAAGCCAGATGAACAAAGTGGTACATGCATCTGGAGTTCGTTTGCAGCAGTTGAAGGCCCTAGTGTGCCATTCTCGGTCTCTCTCTGCCTCTCTCCCTCTCTCTCTCTCAAATAAATATAATGTTTATAATCCCAACAGTCCAGTACCTGAGGCAGGAGGATCACCATGAGTCCAAGGACACTCTGGTTTGCACAGTGTTCAGGACAGCCTGGGCTACACGCCAAGACCATCTCAAAACAAACAACAACAACAAACCATACACACACCAGGCCTTGCGACCCAGGCCTGTCATTCCAGCTATTCTGGAGACTGAGGCAGGAGGATCAAACTTTCAAGACCTGTCTGGGCTACAGAGTGAGCTCAAGGTCAGTCTAGGCAACTTAGTGAGACCCTGTCTCAAAATAAAAAACAAAAGGAGGGCTGGAGAAATGGCTCAGTGGTTAAAGGCACTTGTTGCAAAACCTAACGACCTGGGTTGAATTCCCCAAGATGCACATAAAACCAGATGCACAAAGTGGCACATGTATCTGGAGTTCATCAGCAGTGGCAGGAGGCCCTGGCACACCCATTCTCTATCTGCCTCTTTCTCTGTCTCTCTCTGTCTCAAACAAATAAATAAAATATTTAAAAAAAAAAAAAGCAAAAGGCATTCGGGAGGCAGAGGTAGGAGGATCCGCTGTGAGTTCAAGGCCATCCTGAGACTACATAGTGAATTTCACGTCAGCTGGGCTAAAGTAAGACCCTATCTCAAAAAAACAAAAAACAAACAAACAAACAAAAAACAAAGCAAAAAGAAGGCTGGAGAGGTGGTTTAGCGGTTAAGGCATTTGCCTACAAAGCCAGAGGGTCCCAGTTCGACACTCCAGGATCCAGGCTGGCCTTCATCTTTGAAGTCTTATGAAAACACGTCAACATCATACTATAGCCTTTTTTTTTTTTTTTTTTCCAAGACAGGGTCTCACTCTAGCTCAGGCTGACCTGGAATTCACTATGTAGTCCCAGGCTGGCTTCAAACTCACAGCGATTCTCCTACCTCTGCCTCTAAATGTGTCGGCTAATGTGCATTTGATAGACATATGAAGTCTATTACTTTGTCAGGCCAGACCTGCTCAGTGCTATTGTGTGTTCTTTTAGCCCACTCTCTGCATGCACACACCTTACAACATTCATCCTATTGCTCTGTGTGAAGTTAATAAAGATTAAGAGCAGGGATGGAGAGATGGCTTAGTGGTTAAGGCATTTGCCTGCAAAGCCAAAGGATCCCGGTTTGACTCTCTAGGACCCACGTAAGCCAGATGCATGAGGGGGGCCCATGCATCTGGAGTTTGTTTGCAGTGGCTGGAGGCCCTGGCGTGCCCATTCTCTCTCTCCCTTTCTCTCTGCCTCTTTCTCTCAAATAAATAAATAAATAATATTTATTTTTAAAAAGGCAGGCTGAGGACATAGCTCAGCAGCAGAGCTCTGGCCTAGTACGTATAAGCTGTTCAATCAGTAGTAGCGAAAAAGAAAAGAAAAAGGAAGCCAAAACCATACAGTTCTCAGCACCCACCCCTGTCCTCTGTTATCCACAGGATCTTCTACAGATCCCCAAATCAGAGGATGCTCAAGTCACTTACAGGAAATGGTACTGTGCTTGCACTTATAGGACCAATACAATGTGAATGCCATGGAAGTGACTATACAAGGACAAGACAAAGGTCAGGACAGGTTCACCGTCAAGGCAAGCAGACTGTTTTCCCCCACATAACAATGAGTAATTGGTAGGACCCAGGGTCGCAGAAGGCCACCAAACAGGTACCCAGGTTCCACTCCAGATCGTCATTTCAAAGTCTTGGCTGGGCAGGGGGACAAGTGTTAAGTTTCACAGGTGACTCCAACATGGACTTAGGACACCACATCTGACAGGCAAGTCTTTTTAAGCCAGCTTTGCATAAGAATTGCAAGGTCCAGCCCATCCACCTCGTAAGCAGCTCATAATTGTTCTTGGCACAAACCAACCATGACAGGTCTGCTGATTTGATTAATTACAATATTTACAGTGGTGAATAACTCACAAGAGACTCTTCCAGGCATAACACATAACTGAACTGTCACCATCAAAACACAGAACAAGGCCGGGCGTGGTGGCGCACACCTTTAATCTCAGCACTTGGGAGGCAGAGGTAGATAGGAGAGTTCAAGGCCACCCTAGGACTACATAGAGAATTCCAGGTCAGCCTGAGCTAGCTACAGTGAGACTCTGCCTCAAACAAACAAACAAAAAGCAAAACAAGGGGCTTGGAGAGATGGCTTAGCAGTTAAGGCTCTTGCCTGCCTGCAAAGCCAAAGGACCCAAGTTGCATCTGAAGCTTGTTTGCAGTGGCTAGAGGCTCTGGAGGGTCCATTCTCTCTCTCTCTCCCCCCCCCGCCCCCTCTGTCTCTAATAAATAAGTAAATGAAAATAAAATCTTTAAAACAAAATAAAATATTTTTAAAATACACAACAAGGGCTGGAGAGATGGCTTAGCAGTTAAGGCACATGCCTGCAAAGCCTAAGGACCCAAATTCAATTCTCCAGGTCCCACGTAAGCCAGATACACATGGTGGTTCATGCATCTGGAGTTAGTCTGCAGTGGCTAGAGGCTCTGGTGCACCCATTCTCTCTCTACCCACCCCTCTCTGGGTATCTAATAAATAAATAAAAATAAATCTTAAAGAATACAACTTTTAAAAAATACAGAACAAGGGGCTTAGCGATTAAGGCATTTGCGTGCAAAGCCAAAGGACCCAGGTTTGATTCCCCAGGACCCACATTAGCTAGATGCACAAGGGGGCACACGCATCTGGAGTTCGTTTGCAGTGGCTGGAGGCCCTGGCGTACCTGTTTTCTCTCTCTCTCTCCCTCTTTCTCTGTCAAATACATAAATAAATAACAATTTTTTAATTAAAAAAATACAGAACAAGCCAGGTGTGGTGGCATATGCCTTTAATCCCAGCACTCAGGAGGCAGAGGTAGAAGGATCATGTGTTTGAGGCTAGCATAAGATTATATAGTGAATTCCAGGTCAGCTAGGCCAGAGCGAGACCCTACCTCAAAAAAAAAGGGGAGGGGGAGGCTAGAGAGATGGCTTAGTGGTTAAGGCATTTGCCTGCAAAGCCATAGGACCTAGGTTCGGTTTTTCAGTACCCACATGGGCCAGATGCACAAGGTGGCACATGTGTCTGGAATTTGTTTGCAGTGCCTCTCTCTCAATAAATAAATAACAAAAAATTAAAAACAAAAAACAGAACAGAGGCTGGAGAGATGGCTCAGAGGTTAAGGCACTTTCCCCCAAAGCCTAACGAATAGAGTTGGATTCCACAAAGAGGCAAATACATCTGGAGTTCTTTTACAGTAGCTAGAGGCCCAAGCACACCCATTCTCTGTCTGTCTCTCTCTCTCGCAAATAAAATTAAATAAATAAGAAAAAAACTCCAAAACACAAACACAAAAGAGAGGGTTGGGGGGTGTAGCTCAGTGGTAGAACAGGGCTAGGACCTGGGGTGGGTCTCCAACACCATCAACGACAAAATGAAACCAAACCAAACCAAACCACAACTACCACCACCCACAGGGCTATTCCCTAGGGATGCCGAGTTCAATCTCCATTTCACATCTTTCCTGTGGCCCTTCCTTAACCTTGGCAAGCTTCGATTTCCCGCCCTGTGTAAATTTCAGGGAGGCCTCCCGACCTGAGAAAGCCAGGGACAAAGAACCCACAAGATGGCAGCTGGTATCTTTTCTTTTCTTTTCCTTTCTCTCTTTTCTTTCTTTTTTCAAGTCCACCGACACCTGATGAGACCACCCTACCAGGTCACCAGCCCCACCCAACTCCTGCGTCTCTTGACTGCTGTGCCACCGGGCAGTGCCAGCGAGGGCGGGGCAGAGGGGCGAGGCCCCGCCCAGCGGCTTGCTCGGCCTGCCGCGGGCACAGCGCTCACCTGCGCGGCCTGTAGAAACGCACCTCTCCAGGCCCCACCCCGCAAGGGCCCTGATTGGCGGGTGTAGGCGGAGCCAGGGAATCTGCATTCTCATCAGCTCCCCCCCCCCCCGCCCATCACCACTTCCACCACCCCAACCCTCCTCCCCGGCTGGACGTTCCAAGCCGCGCCTCGGCATCTGAAAAACCTCAACAGGTCACTGCAAAACGGCCAGGCGCAAAATATCCCTGGATCCCTCCCTCCCCTCTCCAGGAAGGGAGCACCCACCCACGCCTCTTCTGCGCCCGGGCACTGGGGTGCTCCAGTATAGAAAAGGTCACAGCGGGTGTCAAAACGCTGCCCGGGCCGGGGGGGGGGCGGGTAGGAGGGGTGGGGATGGTGGCTCCGTCCCCTAAATTGAGCAGGGGGAGGGGAATGGTGTCACCAATCCGCCACCAGGAGCGCCTCCCACAGCCCTGCAGCTGTCGCTTCGGCTGCACCCAGTGGGGGGGGGGGGCGGGCACAGGTGGTCTCCGCGCTAGCTCAGGTGATCTGGTGGCCGTGGCCATGACCGTGGCCGTGCCCTCCCCACCCCCGCCCCCCGCCAGGCCGGGCCCATCTGGGTTCCCGTGGAACGTTCCACGCGCAGAAAGAAACGAGGCGAATCCATGGTTCCAGCCAGGCGTCACGGAGAAACAATGAAATGGCTCAAAGGCACGGCTTTGATGGTCCCTGCGCGCGCGCTCGGGTCCCCAGCCCCGGGGAGGATCGTAGCTTCCCGGGAGGTTGGGGAGGGGGGAGGCGGGGATCTTCCCAGCCGAAGCCAGGCCCGTGGGTGCGGAGGACGAGCCTCCAGGGACCCTGCCCACATTTCCCCGGCTTGACCTCCCAGGCTCCAGGCGCGGCCAAGCTGTCAGGCCCCGGGGACAAAGGAGCGGAGCGGAGCGCGGCGACTCACCCGGAGCGAGGCCTGCTGTCCACGCGCTTCTTCTGGCGCACGGGCTGCAGCGGGATGTTGTCGGTCGTCATGTCGGCGCCCTGGCCGCCACCGCCCGCCTTGGCCGCCGCGCCACCGCCTGGGCCACCGCCCGCTCCGGCCTCCGCGCCACCGCCCGCCGGCGCCGCGCCGCCCCGGGGGAGGAGGCGACGGCAGCGGGCGGGCCGGGCCCGCAGCGAAGGAGCGAGGTCGCGAGCGCCGGGCCACGCGCGGAGCCGCCCGCGCGGCCCGACCGACGGACACGGCCGCACCATGGGCCCCGGCTCCGCGCTCACGGCCGCTCGCTCCGCGCCTCGCCTGCCACCGGAGGGGGAGGATGGGGGCGGCGGCCGGGCCTTGTCCTCCCCGCCTTCGCCGTCACCGTCGCCGCCGCAGTGTCCCCGCCCCTGGCCCGCGCCGCGCGCCCCCCTTTTTCTTCCCCCCACGCGCGCCCACCCGGCCACGCGCCCCCCGCTCACGCCTCGCCGTGCACGCGCGCGCTCTGCCACCCGGCCCCCTCCGGCATCCCCTAGTGACACTCACACGCCTTCACTCTAAGCTCCCCACCACCACCACCATGTACTGTCACACACGCACCTTTCCACATCTCAGGCATTCCTCACGAGCTCGCTTTTGTACGGATGCTCACACCCAGCTGCGCTCATACCAATCCCACCAAACAGTCCATATCCACAGCTGCATACACACTGTGCCAACACGTGTACACTTAACCTCCCCACCCCCCCACACACACATCTTGGAGCATCCTCATTTACACACCCTGCATCTTACACACGTGCCACTCCACCTCAAACATCAGTCCCACAGGGATGTGAACCTAGCTGGTTTGACTCTTCAGACACCTGACCCTGTCTTCTGGGTCACAGGTCTTGCTCCCCACCCGAGTTCCTGGAATTCACAATGACAAACACACACCTGCCTCTTTCATCCAGACACCCTCACACATCAGCACACCTTTATTCTCACACTCACTTTCCAGACACTTTTTTGGGCCTCCACAGGTGCCCCACACTCAATCCTCAAACATAGTCACTTTCTATCATGTTCCGATATCTGTCCGATACACAATCTCACACACACACACACACACCCCTGAGTTCTTGCACACCTGTATGTGCACATTCTCCCTCAGTGTCTAGAACTCATGAATTTTGCAAAGGTCTGATGAACATTTTTTAATTTTTATTTTATTATTATTATTTTGTTTTGTTTGTTTTTTGAGGTAGGGTCTCACTCTAGCCCAGGCTGACCTGGGATTCACTATGTGGTCTCAACGTGGCCTCAAACTCACAGCGATCCACCTAATGCTGGGATTAAAGGCGTGCGCCACCATGCCTGGCTTTTTAAAAATTTTTTTAAAAATATTTCTTTTTATTTATTAAAGAGAGAGAGAGAGTGAGAATGGGTGCTCCAAGGCATCTAGCCACTGCATACGAACTCCAGATGCATACGCCACCATATGCATCTGTTTGACGTGGAACATGGAGCATCGAACTTGGGTCCTCAGGCTTTGTAGGCTTACGCCTTAACCGCTAAGCCATCTCTCCAGCCCTTTTTAAATTTTTTTTTATTAACTTGTTGCTTGTACTGGTTGCCCTAAGGGACCTTGGAGACAGTTTTTCTGGTGGATATCCATATTTCTGATCTCCCAATCTGCCCTCCAGACAGGTATGCAGATGCTTTTGGGAAGCCCCAGAGCACAGTGGCCAGGTTCATATTGGCCAGGTCATCATGTCCATCCACACCAAGCTGCAGAATAATGAGCATGTGACTGAAGCCCTGCACAGAGCCAAGTTCAAGTTTCACTAAGTCCAACGCAGATGATTTGAAGAGATGGTAGCTGAGAAGCGGCCTATCCCTGATGGCTGCGGGATCCAAATATCTCCCGTCATGGTTCCCTGGACAAGTGGTGAGCTCTGCACTTCTGAGCTCCCACTGCTCAACCAATCATTCTCATTCAACAAATCTCACAATACAATTTAAAATATATATGTACTTATTTGCAAGAAGAGAGACAGAGAGAACGGACGGGCCAGAGCCTGTAATCGCTGCAAAGGAACTCCAGATGCGTGTGGCACTTGGCACATCTGGCTTTGCGTGGGTACTGAGGAATCAAACCTGGGTTGTTGGGCTTTGTAGGCAAGTGCCTTAACTGCTGAGCTATCCCTACACCCCACCCCCCATGAACTTTTGCGGACAGAAAAATAAAAAGGATAGGGGGAAGGGGACTGGAGAGATGGTAAGCCATTAAAGGCACTTGTTTCATAAACCTGAGACAGACTGCATGGCTCATGTCTTTAATCCCAGCACTGGAGAACCCAAGGTAGAATCAATGTGAGTTCAAGGCCACCCTGAAACCACATAGTGAATTCCAGGTCAGCCTGGGCTAGAGTGAAACTCTACCTCAAAAACAGTGTAGAGAGCCGGGCGTGGTGGCACATGCCTTTAATCCCAGCACGCGGGAGGCAGAGGTAGGAGGATCGCCGAGAGTTCGAGGCCACCCTGAGACTACATAGTTAATTCCAGGTCAGCCTGGACCAGAGTGAGACCCTACCTTGCAAAACAAAAAAACAAAAAAAAAACAGTGTAGAGAGATGGTTCTCAGTGTTAAGGCACTTGCGCATAAAGCTTAAAGACCCAAATTTGATTCCTCAGTACCCATGTAAAGCCAGATGCAAAGTGGTACGTGCCTACCTTGAAAAAAACAAAAGAAAAATAAAATTTAAGGCGGGAGAGATGGCTTAGCAGTTAAGGCGCTTATTGTCCAAAACAAAGGACCCACATTCGATTCCCCAGAAACACGTAAAACCAAATGCACAAGGAGTTCGTTTGCAGTGGCTAGAGGCCCTGGTGTACCTATTCTCTCCCCCCAGTCTCAGAATAAATAAAAATGACAAAGAATAAAAAATCAATATGCAGGGGCTGTAGAGATGGCTCAGTAGTTAAAGGCACTTGCTTGCAAAGCCTGTCAATCAGGTTCAATTCCCCATAATCCATGTAAAGCCAGATACACAAAACAGTGCATGTGTCTGGAATTCCTTTGCAGCAGGAAGAGGTCCTGGTGTGCCCATATTCTCTGTCACTGCTTACAAATAAATAAATACAGGTCTGGAGAGATGGCTTAATGGTTAAGGCACTTGCCTGCAAAGCCTAAAGACCCAGGTTTGACTCTCCAGAACATGGAGCCAGATGCACATTGTGGCACATGCATCTGAAATTCATTTGCAGTGGATATGCAAAAAGCAGTATTTCCAGTGGTTCCTGCCTCCTAATCCCTTGTCTTTGTAAATAACAAAAAAAGCCAGGCGTGATGGCATATGCCTTTAACCCCAGCACTTGGAGGCAGAGGTAGGAGGATCACCATGAGTTCGAGGCCACCCTGAGAGATTACATAATGAATTCCAGGTCAGCCTGACCTAGAGACCCTACCTTAAAAAAAAAAAATCAGAGGGAGGGAAGTACCAAGGGATATTGTCCACAATTAAAGAAGTTGTCAATAAAATATGCAAAGACTCCCAAGATGTAAGACCATATAAATACGAATATAACCTAATTAGATATTTTGATATTTCATGAATGACCTTTCCTATCCTCAAGTGTTTGCCTTGATCCAGAGTAGAGCCAGATGCACAAGGTGATACATGCATCTAGAGTTTACAGTGGCTAAGGTCCAGGTGTGCCCATTCTCTCTCTCTCTCTCAAATAAATAAACCTTATTTATTTATCTATTTGTTTTTCGAGGTAGGGTTTCACTCTGGTCCAGACTGACCTGGAATGAACTATGTAGTCTCAGGATGGCCTCAAACTCACAGCAATCCTCCAACCTCTGCCTCCCAAGTGCTGGGATTAAAGGCGTGCGCCACCACGCCCGGCTAAACCTTATTTTAAAAAAGAAAAAGGGCTGTAGAGATGGCTTAGTGATTAAGGCGTTTGCCTGCAAAGCCAAAGGATCCCAGTTCGATTCTCCAGGACCCACGTAAGCCAGATGCACAAGGAAGCTCATGCATCTAAAGTTTGTTTGCAGTGGCTGGAGGCCCTGGAGCGCCCATTCTCTCTGCCTCTTTCTCTCAAATAAATAAATAAAATATATATTTAAAAAAAAAGAAAAAACTTGAACCAAGGACAAGCCTTAACACTGGAAGCAAGCACACAATCTCATGACCAGACCTCCTAGCAACGCTGCCTACTAAATCTGAGTGATGGGTGGGTAGTGGAAGCTCAGAGTTGCCTGCACCAAGCCATGAGGTCAGCAAGCAGCTGAGCTATGTTCCAAGGCCTCTAGTGACAACAGAAACATGCACTTAAGCTCTCCTGGGTGGCCACCCTCATCAGGCATGGACCTCTTTTCCTAACATGTGCAAGTTAGAGTTGCTCTGTCAGATGGGATCCCTATAGCACCTACGCTGCCAGCCAGCCGTGAATGCAGGCAAGTTACAAACTGCAGGGCTTCTAGTTCCTCACCAGTGAATGGAGCTTAGCACTGCTCTGGCCTCCAAGCAGTGCTGGAAGCAGTGCAGGCTGTAGTCATACATGCTAGCAGGGCATGGAGAAAGCACTCAGTGAGGAGGGGTGAGGGCAAGAAGAACTTGTTTGCAACAGAATCTCACAGTAGCCCAGGCTGGCCTCAAACTTTGGATTCTCCTACTTTCCCCTCCCAAGTGCTGGGATTTTAGGCCTGACTTAGAAGGCATTGTTTTATTTTTGTTTGTTTGGTTTTGGGGTTTGTTTTATTTTTTGGTTTTATGAGATAGGGTTTCACTGTAGTCTCAGGGTGGCCTCGAACTCAGTGATCTTCCCTCTGTCTCCCAGGTACTGGGATTAAAGATGGGTGCAACCACACCCAGCTCTTTTCCTTTTTTGTTTTGGTTATAGTTTTTTGAGGTAGGGTCTCAACCTAGCCTAGGTCATGCAAGCAGAACATACCAGAACAACAAGAACAACAACAAAAAACCACATATATGCCTGGTGGAAGGAAAAAACATTCAAAATTTATTTTCTGACAGACAGCATCAGCAGGTAAAACTACAGGGGTGTCTCCACAAGTCACACATTCATTCACAAGACGTGTTCAGCTCAGTGAGAAAGCCACGGTGTGTTCTCTGTAACAATACCCACTTCACAGTGTAAACAGGTGAACAGGAGAACCAGCGAGCACCACTACTGTGCTCACACTTCCAGAAGGAAAGGCACAATTTGGCAAAAAAAAATAATATTTTCTTTTTTCCTTTGAGGGGCAGGACGGAGGGGTCCTAAAGTCAGGTGCCAATAACTAAGGGATAAAACTTTGGTCAAGTGTCCGCACTCCTTTCAGCCACAGTCTTGGACAGAGCTGCAAAGAATTCTCCCTCTAGAACATGGAGAAAGAAGTCTTTTCCCCTCCCTCATGAAACCACTAGAACAGTGATCAGTACTACATGTGCGAGAGGATGGAGGAGGAGGAACCGTAGAGACACCATGAACGAGCTGCTCCCAACACATCAACTCTTAGGTGTAAGACAAGGCCTGGAAATACTTCAGTGGTCATAAAATAAGAAAATAGAGACTATGGCTACAAAAATAAAAACTAAATGAGGTAGATAAATTAAAAAAAAAAAACAAACCTCTCACACCCAGGACTTGCCTGTTCCAACTTCGTAGCCTTCATACAACACTCTGGGGGAGGGGCGGGAATAACCTTCATCGTGACTTGGCAAAGTTGTACCAAGGAAATTGGAAATGTTAACAAACAAAAACTTTGCAC
This sequence comes from Orientallactaga bullata, assembly GCA_004027895.1. NCBI lineage: Eukaryota > Metazoa > Chordata > Mammalia > Rodentia > Dipodidae > Orientallactaga > Orientallactaga bullata. The sequence goes on along the minus strand of PVKW010022560.1, from coordinate 18,671 downwards.
GTGAACCTGGGTAGGAAGAAGTGTGTTCTTGCCGTGAGTTTCCTCCTAAGCATAACAAGTAGTTCAACAGCGCCGATGGGAAAAGCCACAGGAAATCAACTGAGGGTTCCCTGGCTCAGGTGCCTACCCCTTCTGGGTTCTGGGAAGAGGAGGATACCTGGAGATATGGGGAATAGTTGGCACTCTTGGGGCTCCAAATGAACTCTATTTAAATAAACAGCAGCACACACGTGGAGCTCCCTAAGGACTGAGTCCGTCTGTGGAGGGCATCTTAGCCAAGATTCCAAGGTTGAAGAATTCTGCAACCTTAGTTTTCTGGGTTGGTTGTTTTTTGTATTTTTTTTTTTTTAATTTTAAAGTACATTCAAACAAAAGATGAATAAGGGATGGGGAAGGGCATAAAAAATAGGTCCCTAAGCAGATGGCAGACCATGTCTGTTTACCCGCATTATCATCACCAAGGAAGCACACAGCACCTTCCCCCTCTACTAGCCTACGTGTCTCCTCTCTTCCATCGTGGTCCAGTAAGTCCCAACTGTCTCACCTAGACACAGGTGAGTCTTTGGAAATAGCCAGTCTTGCTTGTACAAAACTATGCATACAGTTTGTTACAAATAACAAAGCTACTTCCCAAAACCCGCTTCTTCCCAAAAAAATTTTTTTAAAAAAAATTCTCATGTTTTGGTATGATATTTTTTTTTTTAACAATTTTCCTTTTTTTTTTTCCATTTTTTTTTTTTTGCAAAGCAGCAACATGATTGTAGGACTGCCTGGAAAGGCTGTGGTCATAACCGTAAACATCACTTGCATATCAGGAAGAAAATAAGAACAGGAGGAGATGGGTTAAGAAAACTGCAAACAGTAGATTCTCACTCCTGGGTGGCATCCCTCCTTCCACATTCGCTCAGCTGACTGCAATTTTGTTTTCTTCCAGGAAGTGAGGGAACTGGTGTTTGGCAACACTGTCAGGGACCCCTGGCTTCTCCACTTCACCACCGATGCCCGCCTGGGAGCCATCCATCTTGGAGACAGTGGTGTTGTTCACCATGGAGCTGGCGCCCAGGGACACAGGGAGGGTGGGAATGCCACCACTCTGGATCACGGAGATCTCGTTGGTCTTCATAGCCAGGCCACCGTTGAACATGCTGGTGTACTGACTCCACACCGACGGGTCCATGTTCACCGAGGGGGACACGATTTCCTTAGGAAACACCTCGGGAACTCTCTTCCCATCTGCACCCAGCAGAGCCATGGTGTTCTCTATAGCCAGCTTCCTCCCCCGGCGGGCAGAGTTATTGCTGGTTCCATGGGTCATATAGTGGACCTGTGGGAATGGGACAGAGAGCACCTTATCTAGTACAATGCAGGGATTGTTGGCAAGCTCAAATATATTCCCACATAGGTGTGTCTCCACCCACAGTCCAACATACATGTGTTTAGAAATCACGGGGGGGGGGGGGGGTGCAGAGAGATGGCTTAGTGGTTAAGGTATTTGCCAGCAAAGCCAAATGGACCCAAGTTCATGCCTGATTTAAGGCTAAGTTCTGACTTTTTAAAATATATTTTTTATTTTTATTTATTTATTTGAGAGGGAAAGAGGCAGAATGAGTGAGAGAAAGAAGGCGCACGCCAGGGCTTCCAGCCACTGCAAACAAACTCAAGACACATGCGCCCCCTTGTGCATCTGGCTTACGTGGGTCCTGGGGAATTGAACTAGGTCCTTTGGCTTCGCAGGCAAGCACCTTAACCTCTAAGCCATCACCCCAGTCCTTAGTTCTGTCTTTTTTAAAAAATATATATATTTATTTTATTTAGTTAGAGAGAGAGAGTGCGCATGCAAATATGGGTGCACCAGGGCCTCCATCCTTGCAAACCAACTCCAGACACATGTGCCACCTTGTGTTATCTGACTTACATGGATCCTGGGGAATTGAAACTAGGTCCTTTGGATTTGTAGGCAAGTGCCTTAACTGCTAGACCATCTCTCCAGCCCAGTCTGACTTTTACTCAAAGAACTGGCCCAGCATGGTGGCACACACAGAACTCAGGAGACTAATGTAGGAGGACTGTAGCGAGTTCAAAGCCAGCCTGAGACTACATAGTGAATTCTAGGTCAGCCTGGGATAGAGTGAGACACTATCTGGAGAAACCAATTAAAAGGGGGTGGCGGGCTGGAGTGATGGCTTAGCGGTTAAGGTGTTTGCCTACAAAGCCAAAGGATCCCTATTAGATTCTCTAGGACCCAATTTAAGCCATATGCACAAGGGGGCACAGCATCTGGAGTTCATTTGCAGTGGATGGAGGCCCTGGCATGCTCATTCTCTCCCTCCCTTTCTCCCTCTCTCTCTCTGCCTCTTTCTCTCTTTCAAATAAATAAATATTAAAAATACATATAGGGCTCAAGATGACTCAGCATCAGTTAAGGCCCTTGCCTACAAAGCTGAATGACCCCAGTTGGATTCCTAGTATTCACATAAGCCAGATGCAAAGTGGCACATACATCTGGAGTTCCTTTGCAAAGGCTAGAGGCCCTGGTGAGCCCATATTCTCGCTCTTTGCTTACAAATAAGCCAGGCATGGTGGCACACGTCTTTACTCTCAGCACTCAGGAGGCAGAGATAGGAGGTTTGCTGTGAGTTGAGGCCACCCTGAGACTACAGAGTGAATTCGAGTCAGCCTGGGCTAGGTGAGACCCTACCTCAAAAATCCACTGCCCCTCCCCCTGAAAAAAAGGAAGAATATATAAAGAACTGGACTTGCTGGGTATGGTAGCATAAACCTTTAATCCCAGCACACGGGAGGCAGAGGTACGAGGATCACCATGAGTTCAAGGGCACCCTGAGACTACATAGTGAATTCCAGATCAGCCTGGGCTACAGTGAGATTGTACACGGAAAAAACAAAACAGCTGGACTCATGTGCCCATTAGAGGGGAAAAAGATTCAGAAGGGTATGCTTACTTCCCTCAAGAGCCACACCCCAGCTCCCCACTCGGTCTTAAGCCAGGTGTGGTGGCACATGCCTTTAATCTCAGCACTTGGGAGGCAAAGGTAGGAGGATCACTATGAGTTTGAAGGCAGCCTGAGATTACATAGTACGTTCCAGGCCAGCCTGGGCTAGAGCTAGACCCTACCTGGAAAAACCAAAAAAGTCAAAATAAAAAGATGCCACTCACCCCCCAGTTCTACCAACAGCTTGGTGAGACCTACCTTCAAGTTGCCCTTGGTAGTGAACGCTCGGCTACAGATGTTGCACACGAAAGGTTTCTCTCCGGTGTGGGTCCGCTCATGGATCTGGAGGGCACTGGCGGAGGAGAAGTTCTTCCCACACCGTATGCAGCAGTGCTGCTTGGCCTGTCGGCGTGGCTGAGTTGCTAATAAAGGTGTCATGCCTGGGGATATAGTGGAGGGTCCAACAAAGGTGCCAGGAACTTCAACTTTGACATAGGTGGGCTGGGCTCGGATAAACGGTGAAGGGAGACTGGCACGACCTAGTGTGCAAGGGAAAGGAAATCCAAACTTTTAGCATCTGACACCCAGTGCTCATTACAAAGCAAAGACAAACTTTTTTTTTTAATTTTTTTTTTTTTTTATGAGAGAGAATTAGCATGCCAGGGCCTCAAGCCACTGTAACAGAACTCCAAACACGTGCACCACCTAGTGTGCACATGCAACCTTGCGTGCTTTGTGTCATCCTGCACATCTGGCTCATGTGGCACATGAAGAATGGAACATGAGTCCTCAGGCTTGGCAGGCAAGTATCTTAATGGCTAAGCCATCTCTCTATCCCAAGAAGCCTTTTAGAAATATTTTATTTACTTGAACCGGGCGTGGTGGCGCATGCCTTTAATCCCAGCACTCGGGAGGCAGAGGTAGGAGGATCACCATGAGTTCAAAGCTACCCTGAGACAACATAGTGAATTCCAGGTCAGTCTGAGCTAGGGTGAGACCCTACCTCGAAAAAAAATTATTTTTTTAAGCAGAGAGAGAGGGAGAGAATTAGAATGGGCACACCAGGGAATGTAGGCACTGCAAGTGGACTCCAGATGCATGCATTCCTTTGTGCATCTGGCTCCATGTAGGTACTAGCGAACTGAACTCTGAAGGCAAGCACCTTAACCACTGAGCCATCTCTCTAGCCCAAAAAGAAACCTTTTATAATAGCTCACTACAAGTGAAGGTGGATAACAGAAAAATGTAGAATTCAAAAGAATCAGAAGTTCAAGGTCAACCTATACAACTTAATGATACACAGACACAGAATTTAAAAAGGGTAGGGTCTGCAGCCAACTGAAAGCTGGAAAAAGCTGCACTTCATGCAGCGTATGGGAGACAGAGGTCATCAGCAGTGAAAACAGTGGACACTGAACATTCAAGTTTGGCCATACAGGCCAAATGACTGAATGGGTGCAATAGTGGCATGTCTGCTCTTGGGGTAACCAACTGCTCCATAATTGGACTGAAGGCCCTCTCTACGGGAGGAAATACATACCTGGTACTGAAAAACCTAAGCAAAAGTCTATGGCAAGGGAGGTCATGAGCCTTAGGGTTATAAAGCCTGTTCTTGTCTGGCTAAATGTATATATTATTCCCACTAAGCTGCCCTGAAAGCACTACACTTAATGTTCATATTCACATATTAACGCTACCCTCACTTCTGGTTAGAGAAGCTTCTCTTTTCAAATGGCAATGACCACTGGGATGACACAAAAGGCAACACAGTGCTGAGAAGAAAGGATGGAGGAGTGCCCAGCACTGAAACACCTCTGTCATGCCCTCCAAGGCTCAGGGCCCACTGCAGAAGAGGGGGTGGATAGAATGAAAGAGCCAAAGGAAGGGTACGACTCCTTACAACGCAACTATCCAGACAGAAATTGGCCTTGATATCCATGCCTAGCAATACCTTCGCAAGACCCTTATAATAGAAGAAAAAGATGATGACATCAAATTAAAAGAGAGACTAATGGAGAGAGGGAGGGGATATGATGGAGATTGGCGTTTTAAAGGGGAATGGGGGAGGGGAGGGAAATATCATGCATTTTTTGTAAGTATAGAAGTTGAAAAAATAAATAAATAAAAATAAGAGCCGGGCGTGGTGGCACACGCCTTTAATCCCAGCACTCGGGAGGCAGAGGTAGGAGGATCGCCATGAGTTCAAGGCCACCCTGAGACTACATAGTTAATTCCAGGTCAGCCTGGACCAGAGTGAGACCCTACCTTGAAAAAAAAAAACACCAACAATAATAATAATAATAATAAAATAATAATTAATTAATTAATTAATTTTAAAAAAGGGTAGGGGGCTGGAGAGATGGCTTAGCGGTTAAACGCTTGCCTATGAAGCCTAACGACCCCGGTTCGAGGCTCGATTCTCCAGGACCCACGTAAGCCAGATGCACAAGGGGGTGCATGCATCTGGAGTTCATTTGCAGTGGCTGGAGGCCCTGGCACACCATTCTCTCTCTCTCTCTCTCTCTACCTGCCTATTTCTGTATCTCTCTCTCTCTCAAATAAATAAATAAAAAATAAAATATTTTAAAAAAAAGGGTAGGGTCTGGAAATTGTAGCTCAGAGAGTTTGTTTTCCTGGTATGCAACAGACTGTCTATACTCCCAAGGATCAGGGTTTATTGCAGAACATGGGGTGGAAAGAATATAAGAGCCAAAGGATGGGGAAGAGGGCTTTGGAACACTGCCTGGCACCCATGAGAGCAATGGTCAGTTTCTGCACAATACTGGGCCCATGAACACTGTGCATGATAGGAGAAAAGAATAAAGACAGCAGGCTCGAGGCATGGTTCAGTGGTTAAGGTGCTTGCCTACATAGCCTAACACCCTAAGTTCAATTTCCTCGTACCCATATAAAGCCAGATTCACAAAGTGGCACATGCATCTGAAGTCTGCAATGGCTGGAGACCCTGATGCACCCATTCTCTCTCTCTCTCTCTCCTCTTTCTGCTTGCAAATAAGTAAATGAAAATATAAATTTTTTCTTAAAAAAATGAAAACATCAAAATAGAAGGGGACTTGGTATGGTGACCACACATGCCTAATCCCAGCACTCAGGAAGCTGAGGTAGGAGGAGCAATGTGAGTTCAAGGCTAGCCTGGAACTATAAAGTAAATTTCAGGTCAGCCTTGGTTATAGCAAAACCCTGACTTAGGGGGGGAAAAGAATTTCAAAAGGAATGTTTAATCCCTAGCACCACATACACAAAAAAGTTCCCTTTAAAACATACCTAGAGGGGCTGGAGAGATGGCTTAGCAATTAAGCACTTGCCTGTGAAGCCTAAGGACCCTGGTTCAAGGCTTAATTCCCCAGTGCCCACGTAAGCCAGATGCACAAGGTGGTACATGCATCTGGAGTTCATTTACCATGGCTGGAGGCCCTGGTGCGCCCATTCTCTCTCTCACCTTTCTCTCTATGTCTGCCTGTTGCTAATAAATAAATAAAAATTAAAAAAATATATACCCAGAGCTGGACGTGGTGGCACATGCCTTTAATCCCAGCAGTCGGGAGGAAGTGTTAAGAGGATCGCTCTGAGTTGGAGACCACCCTGATACTACTACATAGTGAATTCCAAGTCAGCCTGGCCTAGACTCTACCTCAAAAAAACAAAAACAAAAATTAAAAGAAAAAAAAAAAAGATAGATGCTATCTTTTTTCAATTCTGATGCAATTGTTACCCCATTAATAGCATCAGCAGCCAGGCATGGTTGCACACGCGTTTAATCCCAGCACTCAGGAGGCAGAGGTAGAAGGATGGCTGTGAGTTCGAGGCCACCCTGAGACTACATAGTGAATTCCAGGTCAGCCTAGGCTAGAGCGAGACCCTACCTTGAAAAACAACTAAAAAAATAAAAATAACATCAGTGGGCACCCCACAAGGGATGTGTGAAATAGAAACAGGCTAGTTTCTCTCCCCTTTGAGTGAACATTTCAGAACAGGACCTCAGCACAAAGACTATTGCTCATTTCAGTCCCCACAGCCCCCTCCTTCTATTGCAATATACTTAAGACAAAAACAAGGTAACCAACATTATGCTGCCCATACTTAATTAGCCGTAACTCATTAGCCTGTGATATGCCAGGATAGAGACGGTTCCTAACTCTCTCTAACCCCAAGTACAAATCCAGCTGACTACTAATCAAGGAGCTGCTTCGGGTCATACTCCATGTGTCAAGTTCAACCCAGGCTCCTTTTTGATGACCTTGAGCCCAAAAGGGACATTAAGGTAAATCCAAACCACCTTCACCTTCCATCTCGGTGCGGCTGCTCTCAGAGCACTCGGCCTTGCTCCCCTCGGGAGACCTGGACTTGACTGGACTTTCTGCTTGGCTATTAGCTGGGGACACTGGCTCGAAGCAGAAGGTTCCCATGGCCTCTGGGCTTCGGCTCTGATACTCCTGGTCACCCACGAGAGAAGATGAGTCGTTGGTCAGGCCGTCACTCTCCACAGAGCCATTCTCACGACTGCTCTGCCGCTGCAGGCTCAAGGGGACAGGACCCACTTTCCCAGCCACATCTAAGGCAGCCATCGCAGCAAACCCCAGAGTGGGCGATACGAGGTGGGGGCTGGGAAGTGGTGCGGAGACCTTCAAGGAGCCACTGGAGGTGTCTTGGGAGCTGGCTTCATCTACGTTGATGCTCTCAACCATACCATCGTGGCAGGAGGTGGCAGTGGCACCGCCATTCTCACTGATCACTGCTGGCTCGGGACCTGCAAAGTCACAGGGACTCTCGGGCAGGGGCGTGTTGGGGATCTGGCCTCCCATATGCATCCGAATATGCTGCTGCAACATGACAGCGTTGGTGAACTTCTTCTGACAGATGGGGCAGGAATGCTGTGTCTTGATAGACGTGCTGGTTCGGTGAACCCCAAGGTGTGTCTTCAAGTTGCCTTTGGTGGAAAATGCTCGGCCACAGATCTTACACTGGAACGGCCTCTCGCCTGTGTGGGTGCGGTAATGCATCTTGAGAGAGCTCTGGCAGCTGAGTACCCGGTGGCAAATAAGACACTCATTGGGGTCAGCGGTGGCCTTGTCGATGTTCTCCACCAGCTGCTGCAATTTCAGGGTCTCTGACCCTGACTCAGGGGTACTATTTCCCTGGAAGCCCCCAACCCTAGGGGGATTATGGATGGGCCCCACCCCGGGTAGTGGGGATCCCCTGTCACTTTCGGGAGAAGGCCCTGGCTGTAAGTCATTGGGCAGGGGGCTACCCATGAGGTCCTTGGGGTTAGTCCCCGAACAGAGACTCTGAGGTAGCCCTACGGAAGGGGTCCCTGGGAGGATGGGTTTGCTGTCTAAAGGGAGGCTCAATTCATCTACGGGGATGGGAACAGAGAGTGCATAGGGGGTGGCAGAGCCTGTTGCCACTTTGTCCTGGAATTCGGCAAACAGTTGGGGGTTTGCCTTCACCTGGGGGTGTCGGTGAAAGTGCACCTTGAGGTTGCCCTTGGTGGTGAAGCGGTGACCGCAGACAGAGCACACGAAGGGTCTCTCTCCGGTATGGGAGCGGAGGTGGATCTGCAGGGAGCTATCAGTCCCAAAAACCTTGCTACAGTACTTACACTTGTGCTTGCTGGGGACAGCCTCGTCTTTGGGCTTGACCTCCACCGGCGAGATGTTCGGGGGCTTCCCTTTTCCCTTCTTGGACGGGTCTAGCGCCATGGTGGAGAAAGGACTCTGGAAAAGCACAGAGCCCGGGGTCTGAGGTAGCAGAGCGCTGGGCAGGCGAGACATGACGTTGGGGAGCACTCGGGACCCGTCTGGCTTTAAGGCGAAGGGTGTCAGCCCTGCGGACAGGGAGCTGCCCGTGGAGGAGATGTTGGGGTGAGGTAGCTTGCTTTGTTTCAAAGCATCAAGAGACAGAGCCGGGCTTCCGGCTTTCTGGCTGAGCAGAGCCACGGCGGCAGACACCTGCTGGGACACATGACTACTTAAGGTCTTCAGGGTGTCAGAGCCCGCCACGCCCGAGTGGAGGGCATGAGCAGCCCACATGTTCACCTGGACTCGGATCTGTTCTGTGAGCTGGATCTGTTGGAGCTGTTGCTGCTGCAGATACAAGATCTGCTCCAGGACCCAGGGGATGCTGCTGGCCACAGGCATGGGAGCCAGAGGGGCATCTGCACTCAGCTGGTTCACTGCCACCTTGGTGCCACGGAGGGCCTGCAGAGTGATGTTAGTATTGGCCACCTTGCCTTTGGGTAAATAGCTTATGTCCTGAGGTGTGGGTGGTAAGGGGGCCTCTGACTTCAAGTATAGGACAGACTCTGGACCGGGCTTCTCCTTGGTATCCCCTGAGCTGCCACTATTCTCCTTGTGACTGTCCTTACTGCTTGGGCTGGGCGGCTGGTGGCTCAGTACAGCTCTGGAGAAGTCATCTGGAGGCACTGGCCCCTCACTGTCGTTCATGATGAGGACAGGTGGGTTTTTAGTGCAATTTCTCTTGTGTTCCACGAACTCGGAGAGGCTGAAGAACTCGGCACAGCACTTCTCACAGATATAAGTGTCCTCTCGCCGGGGCCGCTTTACTGCTGCTACTTTGTCACCTGTGGTCATATCCTCGCCAATCCCTAGGAGGTTCATTGAAGTACCTGGAACAAGAGAGAAAAAATTCAGAATTCTGCCCCAGAAAAGGATATTTGTATGTCGGGGCATAGGGGGGAGGTGATCAGTCGGGAAGACTGGCAGCCACTTGACACAGTACAGGTTTCCAAGTCTCAATGAACTATTTACATTGTGGGGAAATAATACCCCCCCCAAAGATACAACCAGGTCCTACCCCTACACACACACACACGAGATCCTCTCTGGATAGAGTCTTTTCTTTTAGTTCTTTCCTTTTCAGACAAGGTCATGTGTAGTCCAGGATAGCCTGAAACTCACTATGAAGCTGAGACTGGTCCCAGTTCTCCTGTCTCCTCCCCCCAAGTGCTGGGGCTATACCACAAATGCAAGTGATTCTGATCCACCAAGAAACTTCTAGTAAACTAAGTGAAAGTACTCAAAAAATGAGCACTTTTTGGCCACCACTTTTTTCTTCTTTAGGTATAAAGATTGAGCCCAGGGCCTCACACATGGCGAGCAAGTGCTCTACCCCTAAGCCATGCCCCAGCAAGACCATGGGGTTTCCCTAGGTTTTGTTTTGTGACACAGGGTCTCACATGCTAGCCCAGGCTGACCTCAAACTCACATGGTCCGATAAACTCTCAATCTTGTTTTTTTTTTTTTTTTTTTTTTTGAGAGAGACACAAAGAGAGACAGAGAGAAAGAGGGAGACAGATAGAGATGGGTGCGCCAGCAGTCTCTCAGCTGCTGTGAACGAAATCCAGATGTGTGCGCCCCCTTGTGGTCAAGTGCTGCATTGCGCCCTTGCGTCACTTTGCATCTGGCTAAACGTGGGACCTGGAGATTGGAACCAGCATTCTTAGGCTTAGGAGGCAATAGCCTTAACCGCTAAGCCATCTCTCCAGCACTCAATCTTTTTTTTAATGGTGCACGCCTTTTATTATTATTATTGTTTGTTTGTTTGAAAGAGGCAGAGAGAGAATAGGTACGCCAGGGCCTCTAACCACTGCAAACAAACTCCAGATGCATGCGCCCCCTTGTGCATCTGGCTTATGTGGGTCCTGGAGAGTCAAACGGGATCCTTTGGCTTTGCAGGCAAATGCCTTAACCATTAAGCCATCTCTCCAGCCCTACTCTCAATCTTTATTAACTTCACACAGAGTAATAGGATGAATGTTGTAGGTGTGCATGCACAGAGTGGGCTAAAAGAACACACAATAGCACTGAGCAGGTCTGGCCTGACAAAGTAACAGACTTCATAAGTCTATCAAATGCACATTAGCTGGTACATTAGAGGTAGAGGTAGGAGGCCAGCCTGGGACTACATAGTGAATTCCAGGTCAGCCTGAGCTAAGACCCTACCTCAAAAAAAAAAAAAAAAAAAAAAAAAAAAAGGCTACAATTTGATGTTGAAGTGTTTTCACAAGACTTCAAAGATGAAAGCCAGCCTGGTCCAGAAGGACTCTCAAAAAAACAAATGCTGGCCATGGTGGCACACACCTTTAATCCCAGCACTAGAGAGTAGAGGTAAGAGGAGCGCCATGAGTTTGAGGCCACACTGAGACTACATAGTGAATTCTAGGTCACTCTGAGTTAGATTGAGACCCTACCTCGAAAAAAATTTAAAAACACAAAAGTCAGGATATGGCTTAGCGTGGTCACTTCTAGGACAGTCCTAATCCAACACTACACTGCTCTGACTCAATTCTACCAGAAAACTCAAGTTAAAAAGGAAAACAGAGCTGGGAAGATGGCTCAGCAGTTAAAGGCACTTGTTTGCAAAGCTTGCCAGCTTTGGTTTGATTCCCCAGACCCATGTTAAGCCAGATGTACAAAGTGACTGGAGTTTGTTAGCAGTGGCAAGAGGCACTGGTCTGCCCATTTTTTCTCTCTCTCTCCCTGCAAATAAAAAAAATATATTTTTTAATAAGGGAATCCACAATTGCAGATCAATGTCCCAGTAGTTTAAACAAGGTGCTAGTGGAGGTGTCCTGCGACCTATCCTTCCTGGGGAAGCAAGCTGGGCTTTTCTGTGTCAAGAACTTTCAAAGTTTCTCTTCCAGGAAACACACAGTACAAGGAGTCTTGGGAATGTACACAGGCTCCTCAGGGAGCTCCCTGACAAAGTCAAACTTCAGTGCATTCTCTTTTGACTTGGCAATTTCTGTGTCTGGGATTTACTTCCTATGTTACAAAGGTATTTCTTCTGGGCTACAGAGATGGCTTAGCAGTTAAGGCGCTTGCCTGCAAAGCCTAAGGACCCAGGTTCAATTCTCCAGGTCCCACGTAAGCCAGATGCACATGGTGGCACATGCATCTGGAGTTTCTTTGCAGTGCTAGAGGCCCCTGGTGTGCCCATTCTCACTTTCTCTCTCTCTCCTTCTCTCTGTCTCTAATAAATAAATAAAATTAAAAATAAAGGTATTTCTTCCTCCTCTCTATCTCAAACTCACTCCCATCTCAGCCTCCCAGAGTGCTGGGATGAAAGGCATCCCATGGCTACAGTATTTCTCTTATTCAACACCAACACAACTCTAGTTTCATCTACAAGTCTACGATGAGCTGGAGAGATGGCTCAGTGGTTAAAGGCCCTTGCTTTCAAAGCCTAACATCCCAGGTTCAATTCCCCAGAACCTACATCAAGTCAGATGCATAACGGGGTACATGTGCGCCACCACGCCCCACTAAATAAAATATATTTCTTAAAAAGTTTTTTTTAAAAAAAGAAATGAGCTGGGCGTGGTGCCACACACCTTTAATCCCAGCACTGGGGAGGCAGAGGTAGGAAGATCACCCTGAGTTCCAGGTTCAAGGCCATCCTGAGACTACATAGTGAATTCCAGGTCAGCCTGAGCTAGAGTGAAACCCTACCTTGAAAAACCAAAACAAACAACAACAAAAAAAAAAACAGTGCTGATTCCAATACCTTGGTGCGTGCCTGTTCTCTTTGCCTGCCTCCCTCTCAAATAAAATTATAGGAGGATCACCGAGAGTTCAAGGCCACCCTGAGACTACATAGTGAATTCCAGGTCAGCCTGAGCCAGAGTGAGACCCTACCTTGAAAAACCAAAAAAAAAAAAAAAAAAAAAGGAGGTTAGCTCAGCAATTAAAGGTGGGTGCTTGCAAAGCCTGACAGCCAAGCTTTTTTATTGTTGTTTTTTTGACTGATTCCCCAGTACTCACGTAAAGTCAGATGCACAAAGTAGGCACATGTATCTGGAGTTCATATGCAGCAGCAAGAGGCCCTGGTGAGCCTGACGTATTCCTCTCTCACACAAACAAACAAACACAACCCACGATGATCTGGCATTCACTCTGTAGTCCCAGGCTGGTTTCAACAGAGCACTGGGATTAAAGGCGTGCACGATAGTGCCTGGCCCAAATGATTTTTTTTGTCTCCAAGCAGAAAGATTTTCATCCCTTTAAGTACATCTTCTCAATGACTATATGTTCCTGCTGGGATTAAAGGTGCGCCCCTCCACACCTGGCCTTTGTTTGTTTGTTTGGGGGGGGGATTGGAATTTGTTAATTTATTTATTTGCAAGCAGAGTGAGAAAGAGTGTATGTATGAGAATAAACAAACCAGAACCTCCTGCCATTACAAACTAACTCCACATGCACATGGCACTTTGTGTACTGGGGAACTGAACCTAGGCGGGCAGTTTTGAAAGCAAGCACCTTTAACCACTTGTCCATCTCTCCAGCCCTAAACCATGGTTATCTTTTTTTTTTTTTTTAAGTCAAGGTGTCTTTCTATAGCCCAGGCTGGCCCCAAACTCATGGCTACCTTCCTACCTCAGCCTCACAAGTGCTAGGATTTTAGGCACCTACCACTGTAATTAGCTTTAAAAGCAGGCAATTCTTTTTTTGTTGTTTTTCAAGATAGGGTCTCACTCTAGCCCAGGCTGACCTGGAATTCACTCTGTCAAAGGAGGCAATTATTGACCTGGGAATCCATGGGGAAGAAAAAAAAAAAGGCCGGGCATGGTGGCACACGCCTTTAATCCCAGCACCAGGGAGGCAGAGGTAGGAGGATCACCATGAGTTCGAGGCCACCCTGAGACTACATAGTGAGTTCCAGGTCAGCCTGGGCTAGAGTGAAACCCTACCTCCAAAAACAAACAAAATGGGCTAGAGGGATGCTTAGTGGTTAATGCGTTTGCCTGCAAAGCAAAAGGGCCCAGGTTCAATTCCTTAGGACCCATGTTAGCCAGATGCACAAGGGGGTGCACACATCCCCGGAGTTCACTTGCAGTGGCTGGAGGCTCTGGCACACCCATTCTCTCTCTCCTTTGTTAAATAAATAAATAAATAAAATATTTTTAAAAGTAAAGAAAAACAAACAAAACAACAACAGGGCTCTTTATTTTCACTAATAGAACTAAAAATGAACATCTCTTTCAACCAGGGAACATAATACCACATTGGTATTAGCAGGAACCATGAATATTTTCACAGAAGACTACATGCAGCTCTTACACTTTCTAGAAGACACTGGTGGTGACCTGATAGAACTCTGGGACACTTGTTACTGTTTTATTAAAGGGACAGAGATGCAAGTTACTACAGCCATCGGTTTAAAGACGCCAGGCAAGTCCTCTACCACCCACCAGTATCGCCACAATCTCTACATGACTCAATTCCCTGATGCAATGTAAAGGCTGGGTAAACAGCAGCTATACTGTGTTGTTTAGGGAGCCTAGGCAAGGAGTGAGAGTCTCTGCTGCAGGGTAAGGTGTTTTTTTTTTTTAGTAATTTTTGTTTTACGAGGTAGGGTCTCACTGTAGTCTAGGCTGACCTGGAACTCACCGCAATCCTCCTACCTCTGCCTCCCCAGTGCTGGGATTAAAGGCGTGTGCCACCATACCTGGCCCTCTGTATTCTGTTTTCTCCATTCTGTTGAGAAGGGATCGATGGCACAAAAAAGGTTAAGCTCTTCTGCTCTGGAAGGATCCACCCGTTGGGAGTGATTTACAGCCCAAATGCCAGCTGCCTTCACTGTATACACAAGCCGCAAAGCCGCCTTTCCCCAGCACCACACATCCCCACTAGAGGCTCAAACAGCCCAAGCTCTGTTTGCTTGGGCAGTAAAAAAACTCCTGCATCCACACCACCATAGGCAAATACCGAAGCCCTATTTGCCCAGGAGTAAGAGGACTCAGGAACAATTGCTGGGCTATGCTTAAGTGAACCCAAGGGGGGGAGGGGGGAAGCAAAGTTCACAGGATTACACAGCAAAGAGTTCTTCCATCCCTCCACCCCGCCCCCACCCCGAATTTTAGGAATGTTATCTCTAGGCATCTAGTTATCCAATAAGTTGGAAGAATGCCGTAAACCCAGCAGGGGTCTAGATTCAATCACTCCAAATGGATGGAAAATACTCTTGCTATTGTATAGGAAGAAAGTTAATCTTCCAGAGGCAACACTGTTAAAAAAAAATAAATCTGTATATCTTGATAAAAGCATGACTCCAGCTTATCTTTTCTCAGGCCTATATTAAAAGAATGGCAATGTACAGGTTATCTAAAGCTGAGAATCTTCCACCCCGCCCTGCCCCCAGGATAAGCGCTTACCAAAAACAAAAAGGAATTATGTCCCTAAAGACAGTGCCTTTTTTTTGCTAGTTTAATATCGCTTAAGAGGTTGAGTCTTCAATTTGGTAGCCAATTAGCCTCCAAAGTAAATTTCTAGATGATCTCTAGACTCAACTGGGGCCATATTTCAGATAAATTTAGAAGCCCCTCATGTGAGGAGTTTTTGCTCCCTCCTGTAAAGCCCCCAGAATGAGAGACAAAAGCTCAATGTGGATAGGGCCGGGGACAGAGTCTGGCTTCTAAGGGTTTTTAATAAGTTTAGGTGTTTTAGAAGTACAAATTAAATAACTCCTTGAATTATTTTTCCTCCCTTTTCTGGGACAGGGTCTCACTCTATCTCAGGTTGGCTCAAAACTCATGGCAATCCTATCACAGCCTCCTGAGTGCTGGGATTGTGAACCATTACACCTGGCCTATCTTTTTAGTGCAATGTGACAGAAATGCACCCAACTCAAGTATTACTTCCTACTTGCTCCCCGAGGACTCCTTCAGCATGCCTCTTAATTCCAGCACTCTCAAGGGAGACACGATGAATTCCAGGCCGGCCTGAGCTGTACAGACCGCGGTCTTTAAAAAAAAAAAAAAAAAAAAAAGGAAGGAGGTGGGGATTTACTAAAGGGTGGAGAGATGGAGAGATGACCAAACCTTCAAACAGTAACCATGGCTTCCACATCTCCCAAACAAGAAGTCCCATTCCACCATCAACCTCTGAAAGACCTTTGGATTCACTGCTAGGCTAAAATCAGCATGGACAAGAAACCCGGGGGGCCCTCTGTTCCCTGTCCCCCAGGGGCTGCAATTTACTCCCACTTTGGATGTGAGAAGTGAAGGTTCCAGGCCTGGAGTCTGGCACACAGCAGGCAATTGTTTCTACAGAAGTATTTCTATGAGCAGTAGTAAAAACATTTTGTCATTCTGAACAGAATTAATTACCGATCACATTCCAGACCTACAATATGCTGAAATCACGTAGCTGAGGTGTAGAAAAGAAAGCTGGAGGGGAGGAATCAAGCTGCAAAGTTACACAACAGAAAACTCTGACAAACCAGACTGGAAGGCAGATCCTTGCTCCCATGGACATCTCTCCTCAGGCACCCACTGGACACTTCATATTTAAAAGGAGGAATTGGGCCTGGCATGGTGACACACACACCTTTGATCCCCGCACTTGGGAGACAGAGGTAGGAGGATCGCTGTGAGTTCGAGGCCAGCCTGAGCTAAGGTAAGACCCTACCTTGAAAAACCAAAAAAATAAAAATTAAAAAAAAATAACAATAATAATAATAAAATAAAAGGAGGGATCACTAACCACCCTATTACCTCCTCTTCAAGATGGCGCCCCAGCCCCCTACCCAGGAGGAAGCTTGTTAACCCACAATGTATCATCTACTGGGACATGCAGGGCAAGCTCTTTCTTTGGCTGAGGGAATGCATTTTACATGCAATTTAGCTTTAATGAATACGGGGGGCGGGGGGAGTGGGCAAATGGCTGTCCCCCTCCCCTCCGTTTCGGGAACACAGGCGAGTTGGCCAGAAGAGATGCAAACTAATGCCGCAGCAGGCAGGTCAATTGAGGCTAGAAACTGGAGCTAAATTACTAGAAACTTGGGAATCTTAATCGCTGTAGGTTGTAATCCAGTTTAGCACAATGGGCATTTGAAACCCTTTTGAAAAAATGCTAATTTTCCTTTAAGTGGCGTTATCCCCCTCCCCGACCACCTGCAGATTTTTTGATCTGCTAATTATGACCCGGATTTTATTTTCTTCGCTCAAAAGCTGCGTTTCCATATGGAGAGGCAGAGTGGGATCCAATCTTAACACTATACCTATCATATATACACTGAAACTAAACCCCAAATACAGCCCTTTAAAAAAAAATTTTTTTTTTTAAGCGCTGCTTGCAAGGGGAAACGACCTTCTGTCCCAAGTCAGCTCTCTAACCGGGGGCAACGATTCTTGCCTCGAAAAAATTATTTTTAAATATTCCAAAAACCTGGCAAAGAACATCTCGCAATCCCCTGGCAGGGGTGTGTGTGGGTCCAGAGCCCAGCGCATCCCCTTTGCACGCGAGCCAGGCCGCCCCACTCACCAGGTGTGAGCGTGCATCTGCGCGGGGACCCGCCTCCAGGGGGCGCCCGCGCGCAGCCCGGCGGAGCTAAGGGGCGCAGACCCTTCCCAAATCCTGGAGGGCGCGCCCAGCCCGGCCCCCGCGCCCAGCCCAGGTTATCTCCAACCCCAGCCAGCGTCCAGTTCCGAGGCCCCATCTTAACCAGCCTTCCCCTTCCCAAGGTGCCAACTACCACCCAAAAGCTCCACTGGTGCGCGCCCACCCAAAATGATGGGGGGGGGATGGGGAGGTCAGCGCAGGCCCAGGGGAGGGGTCAGGGACAGGAGCTCGCCCCTCTTCGAGGGAGGAAGCAAGCAGGCGGAGGGTTAACCCTTCTGTTCCAGGTGGAGCAGTCGATCGGGCCACTCCACGATCTCCCCGCCCCCCTGCACCTCAACATCGGAGCCAAGGCACAAAAGAGTGCATCCAAGGCAGCTGGGACGTCTGATGTGCGGGGTGGACCCCGGCCACAAAACGCACAGCTGCCCCCCTTCCTCAGTAGCTTTCATTGCCCTGGAGGGGAAAAAAAATGGAGATAAGGGTCGTTGAAGTATGATATATTTGGGGAGGTACACTCCCCTCTTCAGTAAAATGGTGAAAAAGAATTGGAATTAAGTAGCCACCGACTGCTTGGGAAAGCTGGGGTACCCGGAGTGGCCACGCACAGCCCACCAAATGCTGAGAATTAGAAAGCAGTCGGGGAGGACAGAGGAGCAACGGTGGAGGATGCAGGAGGCGAGAACGTGTCCCCTCCCCCCACGCGTGCGTTCCAAATTTATCAGGCGACAATTTGGCGGGCCGGGAGGAGATAGTGGGAAATCGTCTTACATCTAAACCTCAAGAAAAAGGGTAGTTTTGCACACACACCCCTCCCTGGCTACTGGCCTCCCCGCTCCAAAGTCCCGAACTCCCCTCGGCCCCGGGAGGCGCGCGGAAGCGTGGGCCGGGTCAGCCCCGGGAGCTCGCCCTGCCCGCGACCGCCCAGCCCCGGCCCGACCTCTCCCCTTTCACCTCCCGGGCGCTCATCGGCAAAGCCGAGCTCCCCAGAAAAAGCATGCAAAAAAAAAAAAAAGAAAGAAAAGAAAAGAAAAGCAAGACAAGGCGGTTGCATTTCGGAGGGGTGGCGTTGCGCCTCGCTACTCGGGACCCCCGGGAGGTGGCACCCACCCCCACTCTCTCGAGCTGGCCGCAGTTATTTTTAGGAAGTCGGAAATCAAAGATGGCTGGAGGTCAGGCCCCGAAAGGTTAGGGCGAAGATCGGCAGGCGAGGTAGCCCGAGGGGTTGGGGGGGGGGACCGAGGAGAGGGTAGGAGAAATGCAAAAAGAGAAGAAAAAAAGGGGGGGGTAGATGAAGAAGAGAGCCCTTTAATAGCTCTTTGGGCGCTACTAGCCCGGGCCA
>PVKW010022559.1:0-34292 GCA_004027895.1 Orientallactaga bullata | reverse complement strand
AGTCCTCCACCTTAGATCCAGTCCTCCATCTTAGATCCAGTCCTCCACCTTAGATCCAGTCCTCCATCTTAGCTCCAGTCCTCCACCTTAGATCCAGTCCTCCATCTTAGCTCCAGTCCTCCACCTTAGATCCAGTCCTCCATCTTAGATCTAGTCCTCCACCTTAGCTCCAGTCCTCCACCTTAGCTACCGTCCTCCACCTTAGATCTAGTCCTCCATCTTAGCTCCAGTCCTCCACCTTAGCTTCAGTCCTCCATCTTAGATCTAGTCCTCCACCTTAGCTCCAGTCCTCCATCTTAGATCTTGTCCTGCCCTCCATCTTAGCTCCAGGCCTCCATCTTAGCTCCAGTCCTCCACTTTAGATCTAGGCCTGCCCTCTATCTTAGCTCTAGTCCTCTACTTTAGATCCAGTCCTCCATCTTAGCTCCAGTCCTCCACCTTAGATCTAGTCGTGCCCTCCACCTTAGCTCCAGTCCTCCATCTTAGCTCCAGTCCTCCACTTTAGATCTAGGCCTGCCCTCTATCTTAGCTCTAGTCCTCCATCTTAGCTCCTGGCCTGTCCTCCAGTTTAGCTCCAGTCCTTCACCTCTGATCCAGTCCTCCATCTTAGCTCCAATCCTCCATCTTAGTTCTAGCCCTCCACCTTAGATCCAGGCCTGTCCTCCATCTTAGCTCCAGTCCTCCATCTTAGTTCTAGCCCTCCATCTTAGCTCCTGGACTTTGAGCCTCTTTTTCCTATTCCCTAAACAGAGATTTTGTGTTAGGAGGCTATCATTAATCTGAGAAAAGAAAGCATATTTTTAATATTCAGAATCTAGTTTAAACTTTTCTTTTGGAAATGCCTTTATATATGACTCTTGGAACACCATGTTAATCTATAGGTGGCTGTCACTCATATGTGACATACATTCATACATGCTAAAACATGCATGTATGCATATATATACACACATGCAGATATTTATTACATTAGAAATAAGACAAAGTTCTTCTGTGTGGGTGACTGAACTGAAGGACCTCTTGGATGAGTTTTTTTCCATAATTAATAAAATTCAAGTTTATAAAATTGCTAAATTTTGACTTCTCTTTTTAAAATTGCCATTCCTCAAAGAGTACTGAAAGAGGAGTTTTCAATTCTAGGTGTTCAAGGGTGAGTCCATGGCAAATTTGCAAAGTGAGGATTTGGCCTAGGCCTCCTTACAGGCCTGCAGGTGGCTGTGTTCTGTTCAGTTAATCCCATTAGCTGGCAAAGGCTTATAGGGTTACTCTTAAGGGACATTTACATTTTAATAAAGAGCTCTGTGAGGACAAAATGCAGAGAGTGAGTCACATTTTTAATAATGAAGGCCTTTGCAACAGGATTCTAACAGGAGGCATTGGGGAGGGCCAGAAAGGGTGCTTGGGTCACCTGCTTTCCCCACCCCCATTCTCCTCTGCCCAGGGCTGTGACTTGATAGCAGTCTTCAATGTAGCAAATGAACTTTCCTTCACTGTGATCCTAGGATGCAGAGACCCTGGTAACCCCTTCTCCTTTCTCCCACAACAGTTCTCCAAAGCAGCATATTGCCTTTGGTAGTGTCACTCTTGATAGCCAGATACCCCCATTTTAGTGAGCTCCACATTACAGACCTCAGAGTACCCGGTTCATTCCAGCTCAGGTCCATAACAACAGGCTCTAGTTTCTTCAGCTTTTAGCTAGAAACAGACCAGCCGGGAAATGGCTTCTACATACACTACATTTGCCTTCTTTAACAAAGCAACATAAAAGTAGGGGCATGGGGAGAAGAAGCAAGAAAGGGGACCAGGCCAGCGAACAGGCCGGTTGCAAAACCACCCTGCTGTTGGTCTGTTTCCCAAATAGCCCCCTGACTACCCTGTGGCTACAGCCAGAGAACCTGGCACTCAGTGATGCCTGAGTTATTTTACACCTTAGCCTTCAGTGACTCGAGGCATATTAACCACTAATGATTCAGCTGAGGGAGGCCTGTATTGCCATTCTGACTTAACAGACATTAACATACCCTTCTAGAAGCCCGGAAGCCTGCCAATTAAGCTCCCTAGTGTAACTTAAAAGGGGTCTCTCCAAGACACATGATCTTTAGGAAAAGGAAATTAAGCTAATTTTGAAAGCTCCTGACACTTGAGATTCCTTAAAATGTAAGTTGTTGAAGGCTGGGATGAATATTATGAGTGCTTCCCATCATATGTATGTGAATATATGTCATGAGTTCTCACAGCAGATCTCAACATCACTCAGGAGGTAGAGTGGTTTTTTTTTTTGTTTTTTTTTTTATTTTTTTGTTTGGTTTGTTAATGTCACCCACCTGAAATGTGCCTTGCAAAAAGTTCTGTGAAGGCTAACAGGACTCAAATAACGTCGCAAAATGAGACGAGACTCCAAAAAGACCTCTCCATATTGCCCACAACACACACAAAGTACCCTCCAGTGACACTCAGCTGGGAACAGAGCCATTAATTATGCGTGTAAGTTGCAGCTTGATTGCAAGTGCAGGACACACAGTCATGCTTTCCCTCCAGCCTGAGAGGCTTGGATTTTATCTTCCCTGATCAGGCTTCTCCACTTCCTTCTAAAGAGCTTCCTCTTGCCCCTGAGCTAAGTCAACAGGGAGAATTAGCTTCTAAGTTTTTTTAAATTGTGTATCCTGACAATGACTTGTCATTAGAAGATCGTGTGTGCTCGAAAGCCAGAGCCGGTCAGAGCCACAGTTCCTGATGAGGAAAATGGCCTCGCCGGCACCTTGCGGCAGATACAGGCCGGCTCAAAACATCGATTTTTTTTCTCCCCACCTTCACATGGTTAGGATTCTGCTTAGAACTCTGTGTTTCAAGCTAAAATTTCCATCCGCAAAGGGCCTGATTTCAGGCAGAGAAAGGACCACTTTAGTAAATGAGAGAAGGGAAGGAGTGGGGAGGGAGGGTCATTTCAGCAGCAGGAAAAAAAAAAAATCAGCCGTGCCATTTCCCTGACAGCTACTTAATTACGATGAAAGAACAAGATGTTTTTGGTTTTTACCGAGAAGGCTTGTGGGGGAGGGAAGGGACCTCTGAAAGGGACACGGGCTGCCAGGGTGCAGAGTGCAAGGCAGCTGTCACCTCTGGGTGATGGATGCATTCGGAGGGGGAGCCAAGCCCCTCCCTACAGCCCATGCCTCCCTCCCCAGCCAGGGCTTTGAGGTACCTTGCTATGTTCAACCTGGGTGACCATGAACAGAAGGTCCAGAGAGGCAAAGATATGCCACCCACTAGGTGTTGGCTTTTTCATCTGTGGGGCAGGATGTGATTTTTAACCGCCCCCCCCCATAGGTGACTCTCCTGAAGAGTGCTCAGCTCCAGTGGCTGGAGGGCTTCTTAAGTGGTCACACACCCATTGTTGAAAAGCGTGTTTTCTTGAAGGTCAATTGCTAAGTCAGGTGTCCTGTTCCAGTGGACATGCAAGGGCCTTGGAGCTAGAGAGAGAGCGATGGAGACAGCAGGCCCAAGAATGGCTGTTCCTGAAGACTGAGGCAGTGTTGTGTTGGAGACCTAGGTGCTTGTAAGGTCACATTGGGCTTGTGCAAAATTAAGGGAAGGGCCTCATCACTAATCCTGCCCTGAAGGGAAAGCGCTGGGTTGCTCTGACCCCCCAAAGGTACCAGGAATTGCTGGGCTGGCGATGTCTAGAAAGAGAGAAAAGTGAATTGTAGATACTTGCTCAGAACTGGAAAGAGCCTTGGCTTCAGGCAACTGGAGTGTAAGGGCAGCGCAATGCGTGTGTCCAAGGTGAGCTGGAGCATCCTTGGGCAAGGGGGCAGGTGGGAACCAGGGACACACAGCCCCATGATTCCACTCTTCCTCTCCTCCCTCCTGTTTTAGGCTCTCTCATGGCATGCTGCATAGAGTGCAGGCTGCCTCCTTCTAGAACCGAACCGAGCCTATGACATGGTCTCAGCCATTCATCTCGGCTGCCTTTGTGTGACTGCATCACATACAGTCTGTTGGAAGTGATGGTGCTGCAGAGGGGGACCCTAGCCTTGAATTAAAGATGGACCCTCATGCTTTGCCCCCCCCCAACTCTAGGACATACACTATGCAGCAACTCCTCCCGCCACCACCCCCGCCAGACAATTTGTGAATTTTTTTTCCCTGAGGTTCCTTACTCCCCTCATGCAATCGACATGCTGCTGGAGACTCGTAATTTTGATTATTATTACCCGGCAGCTGATAATGAAACAGCGGGGACCGGGGGCTTTGTGGTGGATGGATTGCGGGCATTTTTTTAGTATAGCCACTTTATTTTCTACACTTAGAATGTGACATCTGCAGCATCTTCCGGGAGGAGGGCTGGTCCTGGGATGCTGAGGGGTTCTGCAGGGACGTAGAGCTGTCTGCTTCGCCTACAACCACTGCAGTCTCCCGAGATAGCCAGGTCCAAGAAGAAATCTATTCCATCCCCACGCTCAGTGATTTTGCATGCTACACTGATGGAGGAACTGCGATCTCAATGATTTTTTTTTTTAATGAACCCATATAGAGGAAACACTTAAAAAATATATTAGAACCTGTTTTTTTTTTTTTTTTTCCTACTTGAAAATCAGTATTGGGGGCCGGCATTTCAGTCTGAAAAGAAAAGCATGTGAGCACGGCATCCTAGCTTATGATGCTAGCTGCTTGGATATCTTATTTTTAAATGATTATAATTTGGAAGAAGGAAAAATTCCAGAGAGATAAGATATACAGGTGCACCTAGCTTGCAGGGTGGTGGTGGGAGGAGGGGCGGCAAGAAGCCCACAATAGGTAATTGTACAGTTTCAGTGTCAGAATAAGTGAAGTATTGGAGGATTTTGTTCCCTTTAAACATGAGGTAGGCACTGCAACAAAAGCAGATAGATATGCAGGTTTTAAGACACATTGTGAGGTGATCTGTTAGGGTGAGGTGGCAGAGATCATAACCCAGTCTGAAGGACTGGGCTCATTTCTCATGTCAAAATTAAGGTTGGTGGAGATTAGACGCATTCTTCATTTCTGTGTGACAGACACTGAATAAAGGAGGGGTTCCCAGACACATTCGAACATCAACTCACCACAGCCAGCCCAGCCTTAACAAGGTTCCTTCATTCATCTGTAGCTTGGCTTCGGTAAATTTTGAGTAATTTTGGCACAACCTAAAAATTAAGATTTTCATTGCTAGAAATATGTCATGCTTCCAACTGTTCCTACAGCTTTTCGTTGTCCACTCATGTTCCATTCTGGTGACCTTTTTGACTGGAGTTTTTTTTTTTTTTTTTTTTTTTTTTTTTTTTTTTTTTTTTTTTTTTTTTTTTTTTTTTTTTTGGTCTTTTTTGACACCTAGGCATCCAGTCAGTCTAGTGAAAAGTTCACTTGTGAGAAAGTGTCTGGTTGTTTTGTCTGAGAGCATCCAGCTTGCCTGAATATTTAAGCAGGTCAACTCATTCAGCCACCCCATGCCCCGATCTCACCCTGACACAACCCACATGTTGTGACAAGACATCATTTCTTAGGGATCAGAGGTAGCCTGAGCTTGGAGTGGCAAGGAAGGGAGCTAAGGCATGCAAGTCTCCTGCCTTCGATGCAGTAGCCATTTGAAGTCTGCTGCAGAGGGGAGGTGGGGATGACAACAGGCTTGGTCCCTGTGGGCAGGTACATAGGGTGAACTGTCAGGAAAGGAATCTTCATGGCTGAAATGGAGGCGGCAGGATGATTAGAGTCAAGGGCTGTCTAGTGCCCACAGCCATCTTAGAGTTTAGTGGAAACGGAAGCCTTTCCACATTCATTTTTGTCTGGCTTACAACTAGCTTGAACCAGCTAGGAGAAAAATAAGGATGGCAAGTGTTTATATAGCAAAAGAAAAAAAAAAAAGAGTCCTTGATTATGTTTTTTGACAAACTGACCCAATGTTTTCTCCATTTTTAAAGTCCCCCCAAACAGATGAGATAATCAGTTTAGTCTCTTCTCATCTGCATAGCCAGTTTAGACTTGACTGCCATTGTTCCTCACCCCTAACCACCACCTCATTTTCTTAATGCAGTGAAAAGCCAGGCAGGTGGGAGAAGGGGTGATGGCTCCCTAGCACAGTTAGTTTCCTTCCTGCTTCAGTCAGGTGAGGTTGACAACAACTGCTGTTACCCTGACGTCTCTGGTCTTGGTCTCCCCTCCTCATCCTCCCTCTTGGGCACAGTGCAGCAGACCCCAGATGTGATCACAGATCAGACCTCCAAAGTGCAGGCTTGATCCTGGTTTTGTTTCTGTGTGTTTTCTTTTTTAGCAATTTACCATATACCATCTAGAATTTGGGGGGGGGGGACAAAGAGGTCAGGAATTGATAATTTAGATTTATCAGTGGATGCATTGAATAGACCTCAGAATTCTAATATTCAGTCTTTGCTATGCAAATTAATGTCATGTTTCTGAAAGGAAAAGATAGGTTGCTGGCTGAGTTCACAGAATTATCAGGCATTGGGAAGAAGGTACAGTGAGGATTCTGTTCTTATAAATTACAGTGACATTTTGTTTGTTTCCCTGTGGCTTTTAGGCTGCTTGTAGGTTTCTTTCTCTCCCTTTTATCCCTTCTTTTTTTTTATAGATTTGCTTTCTTTTCTTATTTTATAAATGATACATTTATCTTTTTCTCTAAGCCTATTCTTTCATGTCCGTGTTAGAAATGGAATATTTGTCGTAGCATTCTCTAGCCATTGTCTTTTTTCCTCCTCCTATTTATTTATTTTTGTGTTTTTCCTTATTTAAATAAAACTTCCCTTTCCCTGTCTTCTCTACCTCCCAATATATCTAGTCAACATGCAATTTCGCCAAGCTGGGGAAAGCACATTGAAAACATTTCAGTATGCAAGGTAGATGAAATGTGAAGGGCATGCTTATAATTAAAATATTAAGCCTATTTAGGGATCACACTAACCAACATTTGTTTTTGTTTTTATATACTTTTAATCAATTCATGGTATCTTTCATTGATACATTCAAAATAATTATAGATTTAATTATGAAGATTATTTAAGAAACTCATTTTTTTTCAGGCTGATAATGTTTTTTAATTTCTTTATTCGGAGACACCTCCAGATGCATTGTTAAATAACACCAGTGTATGGTTGGGCAGGTTTTCAGACTTTGAAATGTCCTCTCATGGTGAACTAAATGAAGTGTGCACTTCCACTGGAGATTATACATCTCCTGACCCCACCTGAGTGTTATGCCAGCCTCCTTTGTGTGGGTTATGCCATCTTGAAAGAGGACACGGGTCCAGGGCCTTCACTCTTGGTAGAATGGGCCAGCAGAGCCTCCACTAGTGTCCATCATGACTTCACAAAACCTAGCCTGGCCTTCTTACTTTCTTTTTCTGCCCAAGACACTTTCCGAGTTTCCCTCTCACCAGAACACCATCATATTAGAACTCGCAGGGTTTGCCCTCTTTCCTGGTTCCAAGGTCGGCAGCCTCCACAGATGACAATGGATTTCTCACTTGGGGCTGCGCCAAAGGGGCCTGGAGAGCTCTGCTGTGCACTCCCAGCCCCAAGGTGTTGCCTCTTCTACAGGTGAAGGGATAGTTTCTCAGTCTTTATTTCTTGGTGTTAGGTCACTGTAGCCCTGAGATAAAAATAGGTGTAATTAGTATGTTACAGTCAGACTCTGAATTTCTAGCTTTGTGCCACCTCCTCTAATAATACCAATTTTGGTGACACATATTCCTAGAATCCTGGGCTTGTGAGGATCGATCATAGAAACCCTCCTGCAGCTGAACTGCGGGAGCTGCTCTTGTGCCCGTCTTCCTAGATGGTGAGGACTCGCTCCGTTTCCTGGTTCTAAGACCAGGGAATACCAACTCCAATCCCACACCGCCTCCTACCCCAGGCTGACATTCCTGTTGAAGTGTTGAAGGCTAGGCACACATGGTCTTCCATGACTGTGGCAAAGGCTCTTTCCTGGCTGGCTATAGAGTTGCCATCAGTTAAGTGGGAAAAAATTCGAGTTAGGCATCACAGTTCCAGCCAAGCTGGGCATGTAGTGGGTACACCTGTCACTTCAGCCAGTGTCCAAAATTTGGCCCCATGGATCACAGCTGTAGCATTATTTCAGCATGAGTAAGTCAGTGTTTAATGTTCCTTAGGAAAAAGTCCTAAGCTGGTACTGTTTACCTATTAACCCTTGGGGGAATTTCTTGACACTCATCATTTATTTGGCCAATAGGGACAGAATTTTTAATTCTATTCTTTTATTGAAAGGTCTTTTTCTTCCTTCCTTTCTTCCTTCTGAGATAGGATCCCTGTAGCTCAGGCTAGCCTTAAACTTATAATAATCCTCCTGCCTTAGCCACCAGAATGCTGGGATTACACGTGTGAACCACCATCCTTGGTTTAAGACTTCCTTGTCTTGTCCCTTCATTTGTGTTCACACCTAGAGCAGATACTTCTTCCTACAGCTGCTGGCTTCCTTTTCCTTCCTTCTGAATCATCGCAGCATTGTGGGCAAGTTTTAATTCACATGTGCTGGGGAGGAAAGGTACCCCTCCGCTAGAGCTTATCGTCTCACATAAATGTTCCCCCCAAACAACACATTTTTTAATATGTTCCTGATAACTATTCTTTCAGTCACCTGATTCTTCATAAATTAATTGTCCATCCACAGTTAATCCATGAGATACAAGCCATTTGACAGCCTGGTCATCTGGATTTGGGAAGAAATTGGCTATATTTAATTTTTAAAACACATCTGTTCTGTGGTCAGTGATACTCTTTCAATTTTTGTTGGGTATGATTAGCACCTAAGGAGCCTTCACCTGAGAATTTTGAAGGAATGAACACAACAAAATGTCCTAACATCTTAACAATAATGATTTTTAAAAAATTATTATTATATCTTGAGACTGTAGGCCAGGCTGGCCTGGAACTCACTATGCAGACAAGGCTGACCTCACCCTCGCAGGAATCTTCCTGCCTCTTCCTCTTGGGTGCTGAGATTATAGTCATGAGCCACCACATCCAATAACAACCAACAACTACTTTTCACTAAGGAAACTTCATTGGAATTTCAACTTTCTTTTGGTCTCAGCATCACACCCCTAGTTGTACCAACTGAGTTTTTGCTTTCTTATTTCTTCAGGGAGATGTTGGGTCCCCATGTTATTTAAGTGAAGCATGCCTGTTTGTGACTAGTCTCTCCACATTACTTCTGGTTCTCATCAAGTTTCCATCTTCAAGGCCAACTTAAAAGTTCTAAGCAACAAGTTTTCCCATTACCTTCATCCTCACTAATTTTTTTTCCCCCAAAGGAAGTGAAGGATATTTTAGTTTAGGAAAATTAACTTTCCTACTGTAGACTGGGGACTCTTTAATCTTCCTTTAGCCAACTATAGTTGCTGTTATGCAGGTCCATTGGTCTCTGTTGATGTTGGTTTGCCCCATAAAAGCAGGAGGCTGTCTTCCTGCTGGACTTGACTTCGTTTTCTGGTTCACTGTTCTGCACAGGTCTCCTTTTGGTTCTGCAAGTGTGTCTGTTTTCCCTTCCCTCTTACAGATCAAATTGTCCATGCAAAATCAACGAAGGCTAATGGGTGTTCCATGCTACTTAGGGTTAAGTTTCAAAGGGAAAACAATAACCCACACACTCTCCCTCTGTGAATGTCCCCTCCCTTTTTTAAGGTAGATGGTGACTTTGAACGAAGCCACTTCCCACCCACAGGGAGCTTGTGAGAAAGATGCTTGATGGCCTCTGGTCTTGGGCTTTTGTGGAAGTTCCTCTCATAGGTTACTCGTGCCTGTCTCAGTCATAAACAGTCACTGAAGGCTATTAAAAGTTTCAGGCACCCTCATATAATAAATAGTGTGCTATGGTTGTAAATAGATGCTGGTATGGCATCTCAAAGCCACTGGCTCAAGAAATTGGGTCCAAACACACTGGCCAGTGTCCCTTCACATTTGGTTTGAATTAGAGTGAGAGTGTGTTCTGAATTAAAGACATTATTTGAGAAATAGTTAATGTGTATTAAATAGGGAAATTTCCTATGGTCATGTGGTTCATTGATCCATAGTTGATTTTAGGCCTTTCGAAATGAAGTTTAACATCACGTTTAGTTTGAAACACAAGTTTTGAGTTACTGTGTGGTTGAAATACTAACTAGTGAATATGACAAGAAAAAAAAATGCCCTAGATGATCATTACAATAGATTTTTAAGAACTTTTATGGTCTTAAGTATTTGAACCTTCTTAGCAGGATGAACCTGGACAAGAAAATGCTTTATACAATACCTTCTTTCATCTCTAATATGACATAGGCTTCAAGTAACATTTATTTTCAGTAACAGTTTCAGTCATTCTGGCTAATTAAAGTGCAAAATGTGCTTTGAAGACAGAATTCACTGTGGAAGTGTTAAATACTATTATTAAAACCTTATAGCTAAAGTTTCTGTTTAGTGCAGGCCTCTTTATTGTTTCCTAGGCTGTTAAAATAATATTATAATTATATTTTCTCTAGGCTCTTGGAAAATAGCTTACAGTAACCCCCAACTAATGAAAGACCAAGGAAACACTCTTGTCCATAAGTGAAGTTACATCACTAAGTAGAACTTTTTCAAGATTGTAAGCTAGAGCAGCAATCCTCTCACTTCTAAAGCACAAAATTCTTCCACAAATGCAAAACTTACAAGATCACGTAGCTCAAACTCTAGTGTGTGAGTTCTTCTATTGTTGCAGAACATTGGAAAGGAATGTTTCCAGGCCCTCTCTTGCGTGTGACGCCATCTTTGTAATCAAGTTGCATGTTGGGTGATTGTTTTCATTCGCTCTCACCTTGCTGGTGTTGGCATGAAGCAAGTCACCTGATCCCGGGAAGGACCTTGAGCATTTTATACCCAGGACATTCTGACCCTTGTTCTCTCTCTGGAGCCCAAAGTTTCTATAACTTGTATATATCCCCAAGCCTCTTCCATTGGAAAAACTCTCTATTCTGGGCTGTCCCACCAATTATGTGAATGGGTTGCTCTATTTTTAGTGCTTAAACTGGGTGCTTAAAATGACTGGGCCCTACTCAAGCCAATGGCTAATTCATGTAACAAGGTCACACATGGTGAGCTCCAAATTGGAAAGACTATATAACTTTTAGAGCTTGAGTAGGTCAATGCAAGTCCAAACACTGTAGACGGTGTCAGTTCACCACACCAATTAACTAAAAATCTCTTCTTTCACTGTGTCTAGTGAAAACAGAAAACTCGAACAGACCACAAACGCACTTGTGTTTCAGGACATTGGTGTCATCTGCTTACCTGTAAACCCTTGGGTCCACCTGCTACTATGTATTTACAAAGGAAAGGATTTATTTGTCCATCCATGGTTAGTCATAATATAATATAGGCAAAGCCTAAACTTAAAAAACTTTTTTCTTAAACGATGGCCTGCTAGGTTAGAAGCTGAAAGGAGGTAAACTTGACCTTGTATTAACACGTTTCTAGGACAGCAGCTCCAATTGGGCCTTGCCTGGAAAGTGTATGTCAACGGACAGTTTCACTCCTTTGAAAGTTCAGGTGTGGTACTTATCCAACAGGGAGGGCTCAGAGACTTCCCCATAAGGACTGTGCTCTTCATTACACTCCCTGTATAATTGTTTGCCTGCTAGCATACACATCAAGGTCAAGGTCAAGTCGTGCTGGCTACCACTTGCCTCAACCTATTTAGGACAATGTATTTGAGCTTT
Organism: Orientallactaga bullata; assembly: GCA_004027895.1. Taxonomy (NCBI): domain Eukaryota; kingdom Metazoa; phylum Chordata; class Mammalia; order Rodentia; family Dipodidae; genus Orientallactaga; species Orientallactaga bullata. The sequence goes on along the minus strand of PVKW010022559.1, from coordinate 22,576 downwards.
GCCATGCTACAAGCAAGCAGGAAGAACTCTTGAACAAATGAAACAGCAAAAAAAAAAAAAAAAAAAAAAAAAAAAAAAAAAAAAAAAAAAAAAATCTGGCCAAGTCCCCCCCCCCCCATTTTAGGCCTTCACTAAGTTTTAAAAATGACAGCAGATGAATCAAATTCAAGTTTTGTTGACTATGTAAACATATGGAAGCTAGGCCAAGTTGGTGAATGACAGAGTCAGCCTCAGAGTGGCTGATGGGAGGCCTCAGGGCCACATATTCTATTCATATGAGCGTGCTAGGGTACTGGTGAGATCTTTTTATCCACTCTAGTGGGGACCATCCTGGAATGGTAGCTCCTTTGAGCTTTTCACCCCCCACACATACAAATGTATATTTTTGTGTGCATGAGATTTCATAATCAGAGTATGACAAACACCTGAGAGGAGCAGCAACTTTTCATTAGTTTGAGACAGTCAGAGATTGGTCAGCAGGCGAGTGGGCCAGCTAGATCCAGCTCCCCATCTTCATACTGAGAGTGTCTGGGTTACTTTCAAATTGTTGTCTTTTGCCCTTTTAGATCCTTAAAAACAGAAAAAGAAAAGAAAGAAAAAGAAAAAAGAATGAAGGGTAGAATGAGGGGAGAGGTATACCAAAAGGAGCCAAGAAAAATAGCACGTGACATCTTTATCTGTCATACTTTCTCTTTGAGTTGGGCAAATTGGGGCAAAAGAGGACCTCGGAAGTGCTCTGTCTGTTGAATGTGTCTTTCTACTTTCAAAGACAAAAGTGTCTACAAGGATTTGTTAAAGGCCTGGCAGTATCGCAGGAACTTGTGTTTGCATTTAGGAGTAGGACTTTGCTTCTCTCCCCACTCAACATCCCAAGTTCTGTGAACTGCTTCAAAGTGAAAGTGAACTGAACTTGAACGAGAATTTGGGATTACTGTGCAGATCTGGGGTTACTGGCGTGTAGGCCCGAGACCCATTCAAGGCAGGAGCTACGTCTTAGCTTGATCACTGACTCCCTGGCTCACCTGGGCACAAGGTGGGCATGTACCAAAGAGTTATTGAATGAATGAATTATACCCAAGCAGACACCCCCCGCAGCAACAAATAACCCAAGTCCGCCCAAGGAAGGTGGTTTACAACTTCAGCGTCCCTGCCCGATTAAACCAGTGTTCTCTACCATGTCCTAGTGTGGGCACCAGAGGAGGGTGGGGCACTGGTGAGTTTTGAAACAATGTTCAAGAAAGTTCGTGATCAATAAACTACTTTTCCGTTTGTTCCAGAGTCTCTGCACAGCGCCCATGCTGGGCCACCTGGGGAGATACCGCACACCCCGACCCACCAAACGACCCCACCGACTCGGGTCCATCTACACCTCTCGGCTATCGCCTCGCCCGCATGGCGTGCCATGCTATCCGCCTGCTTCTTGTGGGAACACTAGTCGTGCGTTCGCATCACACTTCTCATCTGAAGATTCGAACCCCGTGTGGGACATCGCCGTTCAGTTAGCTTTCCGACACCTACCTCGGTGGGCACGCGCCACCGACAGGGGAGGGGTGGGTGTCGACGCACGCCCGCGTGCGCGCGGATGGGAAGCTGGAGGTAAGGAGGCGCACAGCAGGGGTAAGCGCCGCCGCCGCCGTCGCACACTTTGCACGCCGCCCAGGGCTACACCACTCACCGAAAATTAGGAGGCAGGTCTGGGAGGCGGGGTCGGGTGCCCACCGTCTTGGGCGCACTCGTACCCCCTACCACCTTGCCCGCCGCGCCCCCTGCCCACACCCGTGCTGCCCCCGCACCGGCCTGTGACCCCCCACCTGCGCGACAGCCCATTTGGGCGCGTCCTCGGTGGACCGATTTTTCGCGCTTCCCCTTCGCTTTATAGGGGCCGCTGCTATGGGTCGGTCCTCTGAAGAGGTTGGGGCGTCATCAGGCCGGGTAGAAAGCGCTCTTCCCCGGCGGGGACACTCAGTCGCCTCGGCACCGCGGAGCGGGCTGCGTCAGGTGGCTGGCCCTGCGCGGTGCTCGCTCGCTCCTCGCTCTCGGGCTCGGGGCTGCGGCACCGGCTGGAGCGAACCCCTGTCCCGGCGCGGGGTAGCGGCAGCGGCGGGCGGCCGGCAGACAGGCAGGCACTGCCTTGCGTGTGAGTGCACCTCACTCACATGTAAGTCGGGGAGCACAGGGACCACCCACGGAAGTGCGAGTTGCCCGGCACGGGCAAGAAGAGCCGGGCCGGGACAGGGCAGGGGCGCCCCGGTGCCGCTGCCCTGCCCCGAGCTTCCCGGGCATCCCCCAATTCTCTCTTTTTCTCTTTTCTCTTTTCCATTGGCGTGCCCAACAGCCAAGCTAAGGAGCGCCTGAGGGTAACAGCGAACTCGTGCCATCGCGCCTTTTGCACTCTTCCTTTTTAAGTTGTTGGGCATTTCTTGGTGCTTTTTGGTTTGTCGCTGTTGTTGGGTGCTTTTTGGTTTGTTCTCGCCCCTTTTTCGTTTGCTCATCCTTTTTGACGCTAACTCTTAGGCAGCCAGCCCAGCAGCCCCCCAAGCCCGGGCAGCCCTCGCTCCTCCGCGCGGTCCCTAGGACAGCGCCGCGGAGACAGCAGCCGAGCCCCCCGACACGGGGCGCACAGGGGCCGGACAGCCCGAGGCCGGGGGCAAGCAAGGTGCCCGGGCCAGGCGCGAACCAAGCTCCGCGAGGTGGCCGGGTCACCATGCTGAAGATGGCCATGAAGCTCAAAGCCCGAGCGGCGGAGAGCGAGAGGAAGACGGCCGCGGCTGCTGCCGAGGTGGCTGCCGAAGCTGCTGCGGCGGCTGCGGCACTGGCCGAGCAGAGAGAACCACTCGCGGCCGCGCAGAAGAGCGGGGACCCCGAGAAGACCTCGAAGAGCGCCAAGCACCCCAAGAACCCCGCACGCGACGTGCCGCCCGCCAAGCTCCTGACCGACAAGGAGCGCAAGAAGCTGGAGAAGAAGCTGCTGGAACAGAGGCGAAAGGAAGAGAAGAAGAGGGAGAAGGACAGGAAGAAGTTGGAGAAGATGTTGAAGAAGACCAAGAAGAAGGTGCCAGAAGCCCGGGACGAGGCCCGCGGCCCCGAGGCAGGCGGCGCCGCTGCCGACGCCGACGCCGACGACGAGGGCGCCACGGAGGGCGCCGCCGGGGGCGGAGAGGGCGCCGCCGCAGGGGGCACGAGTAGGGCCTGGGCCGAGTGGGACACGGACTCGGGTGACGAGGATGATGCCTACTACGCTGCGCCCCGCGTGGGGGGCGTCGTGTGGAGACCAGGAGCAGGCAAGGCCGGTGCGCTCAGCGCCCACCTGCCCCTCGTCGTGTTCCTGATCTTCTCGGTGCGCAGCCCCTCGTGGGTGCTCAACTTCCTGCTGCAGAAGCGCACGGATCAGGGCCGCGGCTGCGGCTTCGTGTTTGGGGCGACCTGCTGTTTCCGAGTGTTCCTGGGCTGCGCCTTTTTCTCCTACTTGGGCGGCCGCACCAGGCGCAGAGGCCGTGGGCGCACAGGGGCCAAGGGCGCCTTTGGCTCGGGCCATGGAGCCCGGCGCCGGGGGCGTGATGAGCGGCTCATCTAGTCAGACCCCCTCCTCCCCACCACCTTCACCTCCACCTTCACCACCACCACCACCACCACCACCACACACCACCATCGCTGTGTACTGTGGAGTTCTATTGGTCTTTGTGTATGTGTGTGGACACATTTTAATTTTCAGTTGCTCTGTCCTTTGGTTCGTGCTAGCCTCGCTTTTTCCAACACTCCCTGCTCTCTGGCTCTATCTCTCTTCTTCTTTTCGAAAATTTTCCTAAGTCCGGGCTCGCACTCCCTCCCCTTCTTCCGCCCACCCCGGCCCCTCGGTGGCGCCCGCGGGAGGAGGGGGGGGCCGTGGCCTCAGGGGCCGAGGGGTGACACAGCCCCGGGGGGGGGTGGAGCGTTAGTGTCGTGCGAGGGGTCGTCACTGGCACGGAGACGCCCCCTCATCCCCCCTCCCAGAGGCCTGGCCCGACTTGGGGCCCCCCTGGGGCAAGGGGGTGGGGGTGCGGCTCCGTGGCCCGTCCCGGCCCGGGCTGAGCGCGGGCGGAGGGACCCCCCTTCCCGGGCACCCGGAGGGGACGCCTCCCTCCGCCGGCTCCCGCCCTCCTCGCCGCCACCGTCGCTGCTGCTGCTGCTGCTGCGGCCGCTCAGCCCTCCTCCTCCTCCTCCTCCTCCCACCCCCTCCGCCGTCGCCTCCTCCTTCCCCCCGCCCGCCGCGGCGCTTTTGGGTCGGGGCGGCGGCGGCCCGGGGCCGAGGCAATAAGAGCGGCGGCGGCGGCAGCTTCGGCAGCAGCTCCCGCAGCTCCTGCTCTCGCTCGGTCCGCCTTGGCCCGGCCGGCGGCCAAGCAGTCCCCTCGGCCTCGGCTCGAGGGGCGGGGAGCCGCGCGCTCCCCTCGGTTCCGACCGACGCCCTCCTCCTCCCTCTCCCGTTCCCCGTGCGCGCCCCGTAGTCCGCGCCCGGCCCGCCCGCCCGGCGCTGTCCCGGCCCGTGTCTCGAGGCCGCCGCCCGCAGCCCGCAGCCCGGCCGCGCCCCGCCGCCGCCATGGGCTGCCTCGGCAACTCTAAGACCGAGGACCAGCGCAACGAGGAGAAGGCGCAGCGCGAGGCCAACAAAAAGATCGAGAAACAGCTACAGAAAGACAAGCAGGTCTACCGGGCCACGCACCGCCTGCTGCTGCTGGGTAAGGGGTGTCGGGGGGCGCCGGCCCGGCCCCGGGAACCCCGACCTAGGGGCGCCCCGCAGGCCGCGCGCGCCGAGCCCGCCCCCCGCCCCGGGCGCGCTCCCGGGCCCCGCCGCCCTCCTCCCTCTCTTTCTCTCTCTCTCTGCCTCCCGGGGCTCTCTGTGTCCGTGGTGGGGCGGGGGGACAGGCCGGAAGCAGGGGGACCCCCCGGGCACACATTTGGCCGGGTGGGGGGCTCAAAACGGGACACAGGTCCCCCTTCCCCGGCCCGCCCTCCCCCCGTCCCCTCTGCGCTCTCCGCCGCCCCGCGAGGCCTACGCGACGCCAGGGGCTCGGGTGCGTGCGGGCGGGGGAGGGGCAGGCCCGCGGGGCCCCCAAGACTGCGACAAGAAAGAGGGTTTGGGGGGACAGGAAACGGGGTGGCGGGCCTAGGGAGGGGGACCCGCCTCCGTAGGGTGTGTGATTTCTTGGGACCGGGCCCGAGGGGTGGGGGAAGGTGGAGGGAAGAGGGGGTGACGCTGAGTGTGGGGGGGTGCGCCTTGCTGGCGCGGGGGGCCTCGCCGGAGGGACTCTTCGGCCGGGGGGAAGTGGCCGGGAGGGTGACATCAGCCCCTCGGGAAGGACCGGAGCGTAAAGGTGGTGCAGTGGGGGGAGGGGGCGCGGGCGAGTCGTGGCGCCGAGGGGGGGCGGGGCGGGAGGGGAGGGCAGGGGAGGGGAGGAGGGAGCGCGGCGGCCGCTGGGCGCGACTCGGTGCGATTCGGGCAGGACCGACTGTGTGCGGAGCAGACGTGTCCTGGGCCAGGCCGGGCCGTGGAAGGAAGAGAAGGAGAATCAAATAAAATAAAACCAAAAAAAAAAAAAAAAAAAAAGATAGTACGCAAAGTGCCCAGTGAAGCCAAATGACACGTCATTTTACAGTGTGACCTTTTTTTCCCCTTCCAGACTTTGCAGGCTTTCTTTTTGAAAAGCAAAAGAAGAGAATTAATGGTAGCAGCTGTCTCCCCCCCCCCACATCCTCAGCTGCGTCCCCCCACCCGTGCAATAAACCATTAAACACACACACATACAGTTTCCTGTTAACTGGCCACATTGAGAGTGCTTTGTGAAAAACAAAAATCACAAATCAGATAAAAACTGGAAAATGACATTTGTCTGTAAATGGCTTCATGATCTGGAAATGGCGTTTTAAAAAATTTGTCCTTTTCAAGGTGGGAGGGGGGATTGAGACCACGCTAAGGACACTTTCTCAGGTTGGAGGAGATCAAAAGATACTAATTAGTTATTTGTCAAGTGACATTTGGTTGTTTGGTTTTTCTTCTCTTTTTTTTCACTGCGGTTTTTCTTCATTGGTGAAAAGGGGGAGGAAGGGGGATCCTTAACTGAGGAGAGAAGGGGGGGGTCCCTAACTGAGGAGGTGACCTTTCCTCCTCTTAAGGTGCTGCTTGGGGGGGGGGTGCGCAAAAGCACAAAAAATTGTTGAAATGACCAAAAGCATTACACAAGCATTAATTAGAATGGAAGCTTTCCACTTCCTTAGCATTCTGGCTATCTGAATAAATTTGTGAATTTGCTAGGTTAAGATCAAGTTCATGGTCACATTTCAACAAAACAGCTTAATTATCAAAAAATTAAAATGCAAAAAACGCAGCATTTGTCTGTGGTGGGCTTGGGTTGCTCTTCTTGAATGGGTCACGTCTCTCTTTGTTCTCCTGGGTCCAGATTTATAAAAGCAGAAAATTATTAATTAAGTGAAGATAAGTCTCTTTGGTGTTTATCCATTTGCGATTTCAGTAATTAAATGGTACATATGTGGAAGTCTTGTCTAAAACTTCTAAAGGTATAATTATGCTATGTGAATATTAATGTTCATATGCTTTGATTTCAAAGTCCAAGCCTGGAACAATCTAGAATCTCCTATGAGTGCCATCTTGCAGTATGAATACTAATTTAAGTCAAGGGTGATGCTAATGGCACTTGAAGTTTCTAACGCCCTTTATGCAGTGATTAAAGTCTCCCCTAAATTTGAGACCGTTACTCTGGACACACCTTGCCTGGTCTTTTGTAAGATAACCTGGCCTATATGGCTACATTTTTTAATTCATGATTTATTGATGGCCCCTGACACAAATCAAAGGCCCAGGACAGTGGGAAGATTTTGCATTTTTTAAAATGGTCTTTTTTCACCCATTTTAATGACATGAAAATTAAAGCAAATTACAGACCCATTAAAAAAATTCCTGACAGTTATTTTTCAGTTCAATTCTCGAATTTCACAAATGTGGAAACTGAGGCACAGAACTGTTTCTGTCTGTAAAAGACAGGTGTCACTCATTTTAACACTTCTGAAATCAGAATATTAGAGATCCTGATTAATATTATGTGTTCTCTTAACTGGGAGCTCTTAATAGTGCCTTTTGTATTTTAATTTATGAGAATTACACTCATTAAGATAGCATTAGCTTTGAAATCAATGCTTTTGTGGAAACTAATTTTAACTTACAGGTATTGATAACATAGTCTCGTGAAAAGAGAGGCAAAGAGGGAGGAATGCTTTGCTATCTGATCATTAAAGCAACAATTAATGCAACAAAAAAAAAGAAGGATAAAAACACAAATTTGTGGGGGGAGGGCAAAAATGCTGTTCACATAGGGATTATTGATTGGGGAATACATCTGCAAAAAAAAATAATAATAATGATAGAATAGCAGCAGTCCTCCCTCTAGACTGATGGGTGTGTGTGTTTTCCTATACAGTGTTACCTTTGAACAAATGAAAGGTGATTTAAAATGGAGGCCTGTGTTCTTCTAGAGAGTTCGGGGCTTCGAATCTTTAAATTCAGGGGTTTCCAGGAAAATTTGACCTTGCCATGAAAGCCTTGCCCTTTTGATATCCTTTCATTGCTGTTGCAGGTTGCCTGATGCTAATAAGGTCTCCAGTGCCATGTTTGATATTAAAATATGTGGGTTTTTTTTTTTTTTTTGAGATGACAGATAATTGATGGTCTTCCATTTTCCTCTGCAACATGGTTGCTGTAGCCAAAGAAAATGTATCTTTACAAAGATTTTCCTTTTGTGGGATCAAGTGGATACAATGTAACTCGGGGGTTTCAGGGGTGGGGGACCTGCAGCAAGGCAGCTGCCTGGCGCAGTTGGGAGGGAGTAGCTGCAGCAGGACGTGACCTGCAGGCACTGCAGTGTCTGGGCATCGTCTGTGGACCCTGGGTATTTTACCGGAAGCTTCTGACAGACATTGGATTAAGTGGCCTTGTACACTTATATCTATCTACCTTTTAGCATTCCAAGTATTCATCACACAGTTTTAACTTCAGTCCCCTCCCCATGACAGAATTGCGTCATTCCTGCAACACTCCTTAATTTTTAAAACAACTATCAAAAGAGAAAAACAAACAAAAACAAAACAAAATAACTACCCTAAAACAGCAAAACCTTTCCTTCTTGTTTGTCATCCTGATGGTGAAATACTCCAGGTAGACACTGAATTGAATGTTTCTTTGGTTTTTTTCTCCCCCCTGCGTCGAAATGTCATGAAACATTGCAAGTGTATTCTGTTGTGTCGTGTCGTGTTGTGTCGTGTTGTGTTGTGTTGTGTTGTGTTGGCTGCTTCTGTGGAAAAGCAAACACAAAACCCCGCCCTGGCCCACTGTGGAAGTGGGAGATGCCTCTCTTAACCTGAGCCTTGCTTCCCTCCCTAGGTGCTGGAGAATCTGGTAAAAGCACCATTGTGAAGCAAATGAGGATTCTGCATGTTAACGGGTTTAATGGAGAGTAAGTGTCAAGTCTGTGCAGGGCACTGAGACACGAGTGACACATAGCATGCTGACCTGTTGGGAGTTTAGACAGCGTTGCCTTCCCTCTTTGACTCTTTGGCGCAACAAAAAGCAGTAATAATAACACCGGTAAAGCCCAGTGTCCTTGTGGCACATCCCCCCCCCCGCCCCCCAAAAACAGGACCTGGTCACAGAGGACAGTGAACAGCTCTTGGCCCTGTGACAACTTCTCTGGGGCCAGGTCCTCTGCTGCAGCCTCAGCTTCTGCTGCAGTGAGTGTCCAACATGGCCGCCTCGGACTTGACCACTGGGGCTGACCATTGCAGGGAGCCCCCACCTACTACCCCATAGATCTCAGCAGAAGGAACCTGTGGCGGGGCTTGAGCTATCAGGAGACCGAAGTGGGGTGCCCTCTGCTCCTTTTTAATTAATGTTACAGGCAAATGATTGTTTCTCTTATTAAAAAAAACATTAATATACCTGCCTGAAGACATGAGCAGAAACCCTTAAAGTGACGGAAAGCCTAGGAGTTAAATACCTGTAGCCAGCTCAAGGGCATTTTTGCCTTTGAAATGACCTTCGAGTGTCCTGGCTCAGGACACTATGACAGCACTGCAGTGAGAATAAAAGATTTTCTCAAACTAGGGGGACGGACACAAAACAGGAATATGTGATGAAGGTGGGGTCCTGCCTTCCATGAAGGATGCAAGCCAAGGAAATAACTAACAGATTAGGGAATCGAGACCCTGTCCGTACCACATTCTCCTGTAACAAAATGGGAGAAACAAGAAAAAGCTCATTTAGGTAGCAGTTCCACTGGTTAACCTCAGTAGATTAGATACACCTGAGGGCACTAGTGAGCTGTTAACTAGCTGGTTAACATCCCCACCCATGTCTTCAACCTGAATTCAATTGACAGTTTGTCCTGCTTCACACTCACATTGGTCTGCAGAGGGTAGACTGGATCAAGGCAGTACCCCTGGACAAACAAAAGCCTGCCTGTGTGCTGGCCCCCACTATACATTAAACGTTGGGGAAACAAAGGTGAGCAGAGTTCAGAAAGCAGTACTTTACAGAACATTCTAGAATCTGTTAGATAAGTAATGGGATTAGAAAATGACGACATGGCCCATAACAAATGGTTGGGCTCTTAATGCTCCTTTATGTCACAGCCCCAAATTTGGGAAGATTAGTGTACAGGGAGGGGCAAGGAACTTACTAATTTTTATTAATGGTTCCAGTTATCAGTATGCACCCATAGGCTATGAAGTAAGTCACCTTCATTTATCAAAAACCAGTTCTGAAATTCTTAATTACTGACACACCCTTCTCTTAAGGCCTTACCAATGGAGGTTGTCGTCCTGTCAGTAAACAAGAACAGACCATTAGCGGTGGATCTGTAACTTAAAGAAAAATCCTGGGCAATTTTCCCTTCGTCTTGTGGGCGGAGGGGGGGGAGAGACTGCTTCATCATGAGGCTAGTTAAGCAAAAATAATTGGATCACGCACTCGCCAGATAAATATTTTAATTAAAACTGGACAGGACTAGCATTTTTAAAAGATGCAACAGCCACTGTTTACCTTAGTTTGAGTCAGATGGAAGATAAGTCACCCTTGAAATAATTCACTTGAAGTTTTATTACTTTACGTGTTTCCCTAAAATTCTTAAATCTTCTTACCAAAAGGGTTCTCCCTAAGAGAGCCAGTCTTAATTCTAGACTAGAACTTCCCTTTTCCATTTTCTTTGTGAGGAGAGGAAGAGACATTCCTGGTTTGCCTCCCTTGTGGAACTCAGAGCCGAGGGCATTAAATTTAGCCTGAGGTGGTGACATAGCAGGCTGGTATTTCTAAGGGGTCTTGGAGCCCATATTTTCACCTTGGTTGGACTCAGCCTCATTTCTTTAACCTCGCTGCGGTCCTGCAAGAGCTAGTCTCTAAGAAATGCTGACCCCCTCCACTAATGCCCTAAAGGGATGGGTGGGATTTTTCTTAACCCTGTCCCCCTACTCAGTCTGGCACTGTGTTCCTGCTTAGGCTCAGCAATTACATTACCCTGTACGGTCCACAGGTTGTCTTGTACGTATTCCTTTGGCCTTCAGAAATAACAAAGGTCGAATTTAGACTTTCCTAATGAAACAGTAACTCTTTTCCCTCAAAAAAAGGGCGGGGGAGAGGTAGGGTGGAAGACATCCTTAACATTGGCTAAGGTACTCAATCACAACTTCGGAGAAGGCTTGGCCATCCTGCCATCCGACCTTCCAGGAGCAGTTTCTACAATTTCTGAAGATCAGGTTTGGGGTTTGTTTGTGGTTTTTGTCACTTTTTTGATGCTTCACAGTCCAGACACAGTTTTAATTTATAAGGAACAGTTATTTATAAATGTCAACATTTATAGATAGTTCCCCCCCACACCCACTGCAAGAAGGGGGGTTAATGATTTTGCACCAGGAAAGCCGGGACAAAAATCTCCCCACCATTTATACTGCTGTGGGTTTGGAAGACAACATGAAGGTTCTGACCTGGGAGAATTAGGAGCGCTTTGCGCTGCCCTGTTCTCAAAAGAATTATGCAAGGCCTTGCTGGCTGCTCTAGCTCCCTGATGCATGCATGCTTAGTGGAAGTGCAAGAAGTAATTATCAGTCCCTCCTGGATCCAACCTGAGTTCCCCTGGGGCTCTGTAAATGCAACAGCGAAGGTGTGGCATACTTCCCCCTATGGCCTACAGTCTCAGTAGACATTCCCATTTAGCCAGAAAGGCAAAACGGGAGGATGGCGCGCAAACTGCCGCCTGGATCTTGGCTGATTGTTTAGGAATGTAGAGATGCTGTGGGGTTTGTGTGACAATGCGGTGCCTTGCAGACTAGGTGAGCTTTCAATCTCTCTTTACAAGGGGCGGCGAAGAGGACCCGCAGGCTGCAAGGAGCAACAGCGATGGGTAGGCACATTCAAAAACAGAAAAACTTCTTAAAACAAACATGAAGATCATAGTGGGAAACTGAGGACACAAACCCAGGGAGAGAACCACGTCATCTCAGGGTCATCAGCCATCTCCAGTGTTCATTTGCTAATGATGTAAACAGTCTGTCAAAGAATTAAGTGCAAAACATCAGTTGTTTTAATTTGGCCGTGCCTAAAAAGATAATTATATCCAGCTGGGGGAAAGTTATAGATTTCGGCATTTGGCGATAGTTTAAGATTTTGAGAATTGGTATTTTTTCCATATTATTTCCATCCCCCCCCCCAGTTCTCTATTTGAATCAACTGTTTGGTTTTTTTTTTTTTTTTAAATTTAATAAATTCTGGCCTGTGGTCTGTCTTTAATTTTAAAATTTCAGGCCTTTTTGAGGTGAAAAAAAATTTTGTCCGTTAAAATTCACATTGGTGCCCGGCTGTTAATTTTGAGAATATGGCCTCCCTGGGCACCTTGCGACACCTCACGCACGGTTAAGTATGATCTCGAAGCCTCCTGGCCTTTACAATTGTTACTTGAATCCAAGGCACTCTGCATTAGCTAATGGCTCAGGGCATTTGTGATGGCCCCCTCTTCTCCCATTCATTATCATTTTTTTGTTTTGCTTCTTCATCCCCACAACCATCTCATGCGTGCACACACATGCACATGCACACACGCATGTCAGGTGACCCATCGTATCTCGTCTCACTCGCTCAGCATGCAGGGTGGAACAGCTATTCCTCATGAGGACACACACAGCCCATTGACTTAGCCTAGGGCATCTCAAAGCAGTGGCTTCCATGGTCAGGGCTGGGAGGGTCAAAGGATCCGGGGTCGGGCAGAGTTGACTGACATCTGTTTGTTCATCTGTTTCTTTTAGACTCTATTACCCCTACTAGATGATGACCACAGTTCCTCATCTTCCTGACCATGTCCTACCCGTTTGCATGCTGGAAACGCCCCGTCTTAGGAACTTCTAATAAGAATATTATTCTGTTTCGGGGGAGGGGGAGGGGCCCCTACCAATTACCTAACCTCTAATGATGGAGTGATATCTCTGATTGGCAAAACTCTAGAATGACAATGGAAAGGAGGCACCTGTATAAAAATGACTCATTGAGAATCTGCTGTACCAAAAGTTGGTTTCTGAGAGATGACAAGTCCTTCCTGAACAACCTACTGTGTATTATGTGTGCTAGACCCTTGAACCCTACTAACACCTTGCCTGCACTCTTCTTCTGTGACTCTGCAGTAAACATCAGCATTAACATTCGTGATCAATAAAACTCTGTGCATGTTGCAGCAATTCCTGTATCTTGCGTCTGTCTGCTGTCTACTCTTGTCTGTCTTTCCTCACAAGCACAAAGATAGGGTGTAGAACCAAATAGAACAATACAATGTAGCCTTCCCTTACTACAATGAGGGGGGCAGGACCTATTAACAATTCTAACCATACTAATCTGCCTTATATATTTGGGGGGTGGGGTGGCCCTACACTCGAAGTACTTCCAGCCACAGCCCCAACCTTCTCATCAATTAGAAGTCTGAGAGGGGGCATATGTCCTGCCTCTGTTAAGTAGTTCAAAGGCATCTGAGGAGTCTTTTCTGAATTTCACAGAGTTAAATTCATTAAGCGACAGTACAAAGGCTGATAACCCAGCCCCCAGGATCATATCCCCAGCCACACCGTAACTGCTTCAATGGAAGTATTGTGTGTTTTTAGTATTACACACCCGAATTAGATTTTAGATTTCTATTTTAGCTGTTTTATACTTGATACACTCCCACACCTATTCACGTACGTAGATGAATACTGAACACGTTCTCAAAATATCCGTATTTTAAGACTGGAATTTTTCCAGTTATCATACTACTACTTAGACCAAAATATCAAACTGAATGAAAGAATCTCACTTCTAGAAATACTGTTCCCTAGCCTCATGTGGACTTGGGCATTTAATTCCTGTACATACTTAACTTTTCTCTTGAAAAGCAGAGATTCAGAGCTTTGCGTTCCAGTGACATGAAGCCTGTTTAATGACTGGCAGCACATTTGTCCCGGGGGTGGAGGGAGGGGTGAGGGGTATTCATAAGTGAACATTAGGGACATCACATGCATGTGTCTTTAGCCTCTGACATCCAAATAACTGATTTTAGAGTATAACACCAAGTCTAGAAATTTGTAATATCCAAAGTGGGCTTCAATGATGCATATCCCAAGCAAAGCAGCCATACTGAGTGATCAGGGCCCTTTAGATACAAGGGGCACGGGACTTTTAAGAGTCTGGGGTCCTGAAGCAGCTCCCAAGTTTGGGCACAGCTCTCGTGTCCTGTGTGTGCAGAGCCCCTGGGTCCCCCTCCCTGGGGCAGCCTTTGTCCCCACCAGCAGCATTTTTAATGGCAACGAGAATGTGTCCCCAGTAGCCCTCACCCCATTAATGAGAGCAGCCCTTCCAAGCCTTGTCTGAGGGTCCACTTAAACTGGATCCTAAGAAAAGCATGGCATGGGGCCATGAAGATAAAGAGGGCCTGCTCCCCAGATAACACACAGATGTGGATCTGAACAAGAAAGCACTTGGGAAGCATCAGCTGTGCTCTGTAAAGAGATGAGCCTGCTGGCAGATGCACCATGACCCCCCAGCTCCCCACCCGAGTCCCCACCCCATGCCCCCATACTCCCTGTAGCCCCCTCCTGGCTGAGGTCACTGTTGGATCCCCCTTGTCGGCTCTGCCGCTTGTCTTGCTGTCCTCCAGAGAGGTTTAATTACAAATGGAGGCCATAGCTCCTGTCTGTCGTCCCCCCCACCACAAGTCTTTGTCACTAGGACTTTCCAGATGAGCCTCAGTTTCCCTTTCAGAGGGGTTGGACTATGTCCATGCCTCCCCCTGCATGGTGCCAGGATCTCCCTATAGTGTGAATATTGGTCTATCCTCTACTAACATGAGGTGAAGGCAAAGTGTGTACTCTGGGGGGAGGGGGGCTGTGTTGTCCCCTAATGATTTCCCCCTGAAAGTGCCTGTCATAAAGGCTAGTGTGTAAAAGGCAGGCATAGGCACGTGCATCACTCGCCTGCTGAAGAATATTCTGCCCAGGGATAAACCTGTGAGACCAGTGACTGATTATAGATCATTCCAGAAAGACTGCTGAGGTTATCCTATAGGTTATATCAATCAAAAGTAACATCTAGCCTACTAAACAGAGGAGCGTAGTCCCCACACCCCTGCCAATAAGTCCCCCCCCCCAGCCATTAGGACTCCTTGGGGGCGGGGACTTACCGTTATTCACATTTGGGGACCAGCATGCATTAATATGCTAGAAACACTGCTAGCTGCAGTGCAGCCAGTATCTCGGTTCCCTATGCTGGGTACAGATAAATAAATAAATAAATAAATAAATAAATAAATAAATAAATAAATAAATAAATAAAAGCAGGGACGGGCAGCCCGGGAACCTGGCTCAGTTATTACCCCCACCACTGCTATTCACTAGTTCTTGCTGTGTTGATGCAGCAACCCAATGAGTCCCAAATCCAACCTGAATGACACGTGCACCACCACCACACACACCCTGCTCATGACGTTCAAGTGGAAGCCCGGTGTCTGTTGAGCACATGAACCAGATACAACTTATGGTACAGTCGATCATGATCTCAGTGACAGTCTGCTAGTCTGCCCCCATCGGGCATGTCCTCAGGACGCGTTTGGGAGGTCATAATCTAACCAGGTGCCTCCAGTCTCCGGATCTGAACCCACAAACTCCTTGAAGAACAGAATACTATGCTTCTTAGTTGGCGTACTGTGATCAAGGTGGCACACGTAGAGGGCAGGATGCAATATGATTTTCTTTTTCTTTTCAATCCCACTGTAGTGAGAAGGCCACCAAAGTGCAGGACATCAAAAACAACCTGAAGGAGGCCATTGAAGTACGTTCCCAGCCCCCTGTTCTCCTACCTTTTAGCACTCCCCCCACATGGTGCTGTCCCCCTGACCACTTTGCTAAACCATTTTCAGACCATCGTGGCTGCCATGAGCAACCTGGTGCCCCCTGTGGAGCTGGCCAACCCTGAGAACCAGTTCAGAGTGGACTACATTCTGAGCGTGATGAACGTGCCTGACTTTGACTTCCCACCTGTAAGCCTCACCCCCATCCTGGGTCACCCTCGCCCCTCTCACCCTAGTTGTAGCTGAGTGCCATGAGGCCACCAATAATAGCCCTGCACACTGGCCAGACACATATCCGTGATTAATTCCATACATATCCTTAACACCATATAAAAAATAGTTCACATTATTAAGGCTTTGTCCAGGATGGATGAGCAAGCTTCTATCACCCCTTGTAAATCTTGGCTCACCCACCCCACAAATAAACATCTCACTTCATTAGATTGTAAATTTTTATGGGGGAAAAAGTCCTGAGCTCTCAGGCTTAATTATTCCCTCGTTCATCTTAGGACAAACAAAAGTAGATATTCCATACGGCACATGAGTCCTCACTGTCCAGTTAATCCTGAGATACTGCGGGATCCATAAATGACGGCCGGGTGCAAGACAGCTACCTCTTAACAATATTAAGGTTTTCAAAATTCGATCCTTGATTGGAGCAGATATTTTCTCTTAAAGTAATGCCTATATTAGAATTTAAATATAAATTATAAAAGAACATTCTAGAAAATATGCTGTCTGTGCCCTCTGACAGTTGACAAGGGTCTGCTGGCTTCTTAAGGAGCTGTTTTTAGTTCAGAACTTCCATCCAAGCACACACATCTTGGCCCTTTTGTGGGGACGAACAGTTTTTAAAGAGGGGAGCAAAAAACGTGATGGAAAGATATGGATTTTTTTTTTTTTTTTTTGGTTTTGGTTTTTCAAGGTAGGGTCTCACTCTGGCCCAGGCTGACCTGGAATTAACTATGTAGTCTCAGGGTGGCCTTGAACTCACGATATGGGCGTTTTTAAGGCTAAATGAAGACTTAGTCGCCAGTTAAAACAATGAGTTATTGTTGCCTTTTAAAGGCTTTTATGGGAATTTGTGTATATCTTAAACAGGCTTTAGCTGCAAATTTAGGTTATTAGGGAAATTAGTATGAATAGGTAACACTTATAATTAAAAGCAAACACAGCCGGGCGTGGTGGCGCACGCCTTTGATCCCAGCACTCGGGAGGCAGAGGTAGGAGGATTGCCATGAGTTCGAGGCCACCCTGAGACTACATAGCTAATTCCAGATCAGCCTGGACCAGAGTGAGACCCTACCTTGAAAAACCAAAAAAAAAAAAAGCAAACACAGTAAATACAGCATGAATAGCATAACCCTGACCCGTGATTCTGTGTTGTGGAAGACAAAATGGCAGCATTCCTTCAGTGCCTCTGACAGTAGCTGTCACCAGTCCCACTACTGCCAGATGATCTGGTATCTGGACAGTATTTCCAGTCCTGGCATATGCTACTGCAGATTAGTATACATTCTTCCTATATAAACAATTCTGCAAAACAACAAAACGACCCAGTCATTAATACACTCCCTTCCCCCAGAAAATGCCAGACAAAACCACCAAGCCCAGTTAGTCCACCATCAGAGAAGGGGAAAACGAGCTTCACAGACCCAGAAGTGTTAAAGGGGGGTTCCCTTGCAGTTGCATAGTAACCATGGCCTGAACATTGAGTCGAGGGCTCTGGATTTGATGCATGTGCACATCTTTCACGGAACATTCTTTCTTGGGTTCACTTTCAGGAATTCTACGAGCATGCCAAGGCTCTGTGGGAGGATGAAGGAGTGCGCGCCTGCTATGAGCGCTCCAACGAGTACCAGCTGATTGACTGCGCCCAGTAGTAAGTCGCCATCACTCCAGAGTCCACACAGAAACCAACAACCCCCTCGATCTTTTCCAGGGCAGCCAGTCAGTTTACATATCCCACTAACAGTCAAGAAAGTTCTAGTCTGATTTATTTGTTTTATAAAGCCCTTCAATTGCACTTTTTAGCATGATGGCATTGTTTTACATAAACAATTAACCTGTTAGGGCAAAATTAGAATTACTTGTAAGAAAGTGGTCACGATGAATTCACTTAAAAGTAATTCACTGAAATGACCCCCAAGCATTTAGGGAAATAAGAATGTAAGTATGTTCCATATTATTGATGTAATTTCAATGCATAACAAAGAACAGCAGCAGAAACAAAGACATGCCATCCCTGCCCCTTGGCAGTTAGCTGTTAATTGCCTCACAGTTTCTGCCATGGTAGTGACTTTAGCAGCTGCCACACTGTGTAGTACCACGTGTGTCCCTCTGGATGGAGGTGACTTTTGAGCTTTGTCTCTCTTTATGCCACCACACTGGGAACAATGAATAGTTAGTGGACTTTAAATCCTAAGTTATATCCCTGAGCAGAAGTATTTATTTATATGGGAAGACTGGGTAAGGCTAACAGCAGCAGTGAAAAATACGCTCCCCCAAAGTTGGGCATGAGCTCACCCCTTGATGTTTATTGGTAAATGAAGAAGGAAAAGATTGCAAGAGTAGATTTTTTTGCACACCTGTACCACTGGACATGGCAGTCCTGGTCATTAAAAAAAAAAACAAAAAAAAAACAGAGGTATGTTGCTGGTTCCTTACAAAGGCGCAAAGCAACTTGTCAATGTGCTTGAGTGTAATACACAGACCACAGTAGGTGTTTTCTCGGCAGCACACTGACTAGTGCTGGGGTCCGTGAGTCTATCAGTTTCACTTTCCCTGGCCCTGCTTTCCCATAGGAAGTTCCTTTGGTTATTTTCAGTTGTCACACACATAGATATGTGAGGGTTTAACGCACCAGCAAACTTTAGTATCTTCTTTCAAGGAACAGAAACACAATCCCTGTGAGCCCAGCCCCCACTCCTCATTCTACAAAGTCCCTAATTTTTCTCAAGTTTGTACTAAAAGCTGGAAGCACTAATTATAGTAACGCAAAACAAATGGAAATCCTGGAATTGTTTGCGATTTGTGTTTTGGATCCGAGTCAGGATTTAAGTGCAGGTCCTGGAGCAGGAGGCCCAGCCACCCCGATGTGACTGGGGTGGGGGGCAGGTTTCATTAATTAACAGTGATTTGGCCAAGTTCTTGTTTATTAGTCACACCATGCAAAAACTGGTTTTGTGCAAAGCAGCACAACATGACTGCTGGAACTGGCACCCCCATGCAGATTGAGAAAAGTTAAAGAAACTGAGAGGAGAGGAGGAAGACTCCCTGACTGGAAAGTTCCTTGTAAGATGTCGTCCCCCGGCCCTGTGCCACTTCTCGAGTAACTGTCCTTATGCTTGGGCGCAGGCAGGCCCCACGCGTGGGCCTGGTTCTCTAGCTGCTGATGTGTATTTGTTGAGCTGGAGTTTGGCTGGCCCCACTCCAGATGTCTTCTCACAAGATTTGGTGCTGAGGATCTATTTATAGAACTGTGGTTCCGTTGCCATGGCAACATGCTGGAGGCCAGGGTGGCTGGGGAGCTATTTCTGGACTGTAAGATTGGTTGGGCAAGTTAGTATATCCTCTAAGCCAGGCTAACTCGGAACTGGTAAAAAGGAAGGGGAAAGGAGGGAAAAAAAACTTAGGGGATTTCTTTAAATAGAGTTTTCTCCCTTTGTGATTAGTATATTTTCTGATTAAAATAATTCTCACCTCCCCCCAACACAAAAATACTTAAAACTAGTAATAAAATTAATTTTTCATAGTAATTATCCCAGTCTGGCAAACTTAATTTCCCTGACTGTGTGTCTAGCCGAGCAACACAGGCCAGCTAGGTTTTAAAAGTACAAGTTTGATATCTGGAATGTTCTGTTTCACAGACCTGATAGGTGAGAAGGGAACTTTGTGTTGCTTCCTGTTATGTGTGGTGAGTGCGAGAAGGGCCTCTCTGTGCCCACAGCTTTGCTGGCTTTGTTCTCGTGAATCAATGAGAGTCTTAAAAGTAAAATTGAAGGACCTTCTGAGTGACCAGACAGTCCCATGTGCCCTTGAAGGGAGCTCTTCCCCTGCTGCTCCTAAGCCTACAGCTTTACTTTAAAAATGGAGGGAAACTGCTCACACTTCACTCAACACCAGACAATTGGAAATTTAATTTCTTTTAATCTTTGCAAAATCAAAAACCAAAACAAAGTCCTGCGCTACCTTTGGCTCTTTCTTAGTTCTCTGAGACAGTAACTTCCGTTAGGCAGACCTGATCGGGTGGCACACACTTGCCGTGAACACTGTGATCACCACCACATGTCTTTTCTTTTCTCCAAGCTTTCTGGACAAGATTGATGTCATCAAGCAGGCCGACTATGTGCCAAGTGACCAGGTAGGCACATTTCTTAGTCAGGTGGCTACTCAAGGCTTCTACTTCAGCGAGTGGTTCTTGTAACAGTCGGTTCTAGTGAGATGCGCTAGCTAACCCGTGCTTTGTTTTAGGACCTGCTTCGCTGCCGCGTCCTGACCTCTGGAATCTTTGAGACCAAGTTCCAGGTGGACAAAGTCAACTTCCAGTAAGTGAATGGTTCTCTTCCTATAAAACAAGGGTTGGGGTTTCTCAACATGCTCTCTAGTGGTTAGATGGTGGACCTGGCCATAACTAGCTGTCCTTCTTCCCACAAGCATGTTCGATGTGGGCGGCCAGCGCGATGAACGGCGCAAGTGGATCCAGTGCTTCAATGGTGAGGACACAGTGGCCTTGGTCACTTGCTACAAGTAGGCTTTAGGAGGTCATTAAGGGTCAGTCATTGCTGCTTCACTCACTCACTGTTTTTGCTTTCTTGTGGTTAAGATGTGACTGCCATCATCTTCGTGGTGGCCAGCAGCAGCTACAACATGGTCATTCGGGAGGACAACCAGACCAACCGCCTGCAGGAGGCTCTGAACCTCTTCAAGAGCATCTGGAACAACAGGTGTGTTGTGTGGCCTCCTCTAGCTTGCCTAGAGCCTTGGCCTGGCCGCTGGTCCCAGTATTGACCCCCCCCGCCCTCTGTTCTAGATGGCTGCGCACCATCTCTGTGATCCTGTTCCTCAACAAGCAGGATCTGCTTGCTGAGAAGGTCCTCGCTGGGAAATCGAAGATTGAGGACTACTTCCCAGAGTTTGCGCGCTACACTACTCCTGAGGATGGTATGTAGGACTTCTGTTCTTAGTGGCGGTTCAGTCAGGTGGTTCTTTTGAAAATGGGCTGTTAATTAAAGATTACATAATTAATAAAGTACTTACATTCTTTACAGCGACTCCCGAGCCTGGAGAGGATCCACGCGTGACCCGGGCCAAGTACTTCATCCGCGATGAGTTTCTGGTGAGTATTTCCTTTTCTTTCCCCCTTACAAAATACACTTAACTCTAGATTTAGAGATTGAACCATCCAGTCTTTCCATTTTATTATATATCAGTATCCCACATGCATTCTAGCTGTTTGCCCCATTCACTGGGCTTAGTTTTCCTGTGACATCAGTGGCTGATCCACGATGGTCTTCGATGGCAGTCGGGTCCTTGGGTGGGGTTCCTGACCAAGCCTCTCTTCTCCTCACAGAGAATCAGCACTGCTAGTGGAGATGGGCGCCACTACTGCTACCCTCACTTCACCTGCGCTGTGGACACTGAGAACATCCGCCGCGTGTTCAACGACTGCCGCGACATCATCCAGCGCATGCACCTTCGCCAGTACGAGCTGCTCTAAGAAGGGAACTCCCAAATTTAAGTAAAGCCTTAAGCACAATTAATTAAAAGTGAAACGTAATTCTACAAGCAGTTAATCACCCACCATAGGGCATGGTTAACAACGCAACCTTTCCTTTACCCCAAGTGATTTTTGCGAAACCCCCTCTTCCCCTTCAGCTTGCTTAGATGTTCCAAATTTAGTAAGCTTAAGGCGGCCTACAGAAGAAAAAGAAAAAGAAAAAGGCCACAAAAGTTCCCTCTCTCTTTCAGTAAATAAAATAAAAGCAGCAAACAGAAATAAAGAAATAAAGAAATAAACGAAACAAATGAAATAAAAATTGAAATAAATGAAATAAATATTGTGTTGTGCAGCATTAAAAAATCAAAATAAAAATTAAATGTGAGCAAATAATGATACAATTCTCGTGAGTTCTTTATGGTTCCCAGCTCCCAGAGAGCATGGGTGGAACTTGGTCCTACAATCAAGAGTTGAGAGCCCCCCAAGTAGGGCTGGGGAGATGGCTCAGCAGGTAGAGTTGGGAGGCCCCAGGTAGAGGTAAAGGCCCCAGGGTTAATAGGGTAAAATGTCACTATGTATTCTGGGGAAGGTACCTAGTCTTGGCAAAAGCCCACAAAGATAAGTCTTCAAAGTAGCTGGCTTTACAATTAGGATAGGATCTTATCAAAGGTCTTTTAAGCATGACTAAGACCTAAAAGCCATATGGGGAGAATCATAGAAAAATATATGAGGGAGAGGGGTGGGTAAAAATGATTAAGAAAAATCATCAAAGTGGGGAAAATGCATGAATGTGCAACTTACTAAGGGAAGGTACAATAATTAATACAAGAAGATAGAACATCACTCAATAAGACAAACTTTTATTGTGGTGGTGGTATGGTTGCGAGCACTCATGAACCCCCATATTAAACACAAGCCCAGTTGCAGTATGGCTTGGACTTGGACCTATGGTTTCCCATTGCCCAGTAGTCACTAACCACCAGGCTCACTCCTCATTTTGTGGTCACCGTGGTATGAACTCCTAGTTGGGGAGGGGGGAAGAAGCCCAGTGCTGAACTCCGCCCTCCACGGCCTTTCTAATGAACAATTAGATATGAGTTAATTCTGCACCCCAGGATTTGAGTACATTTCCTGTTCTATTTTCAAAATCAAATTAATCCCAGCCAAATTAATCATCTGGGGTAATTTACCCCAATTCTGAGACCAAAGGAGAGCTGTAAGAGCTGCAAGTATCCCCACTTTGGTCTCCATAAGCCTTCCCAAAGCCTACACAGTATTCCATTCATATAACAACTGTATTTGGCAGATTGTAATACAAAGTGGGCCAAAAAAACCCGACTCCCTTGCAACAATCAAAACTGAAGCTAAAATGGAGGCTGCTATACAAGTGGCCAGACGCCAACCAACAAACACAATTTCCCATAATCCTCCACAGACCCCCAACATATACATCCAAGATGGA
>PVKW010022558.1:0-34342 GCA_004027895.1 Orientallactaga bullata | reverse complement strand
ACCAGAATGGGCTGTGGCCGTTCCCTTTATGGTGACTGTCATCAGACTGTCAGAGGCTCTTTGAGACAGGAATGGTATTGGGGAACTGCTTAATTCATTTATTTAAGATCTTGTTAAGCACCAACTGTATGACAAGCATGATCCTCATGCTAATAGATGCAATTTTTTCTGTTCTTGTTGGGTCAGAGGGAGAGGTTGAGACAAGGTCTCACTCTATAACCCAGACTGACTTGCAATTCACTATGTAGCCCAAGCTGGCCCCAAACTTACAACAATCCTCCTGCCTCTCCCTCTAAAGTGCTGCAAATTACAAGCATGACCTGTATAAATTATGATATTTATGCATAAATTAAAATATGATAAATGATATTTTTGAAAACTAGGGCCTTGTGCATGCTAGGCAAGTATTCTACCACTGAGATAAATCCCCGGCCTGTTGCAATTTTCTTTTTAAAAAATAATTATTTATGGGCTGGAGAAATGGCTTAGCGGTTAAGACATTTGCCTGCAAAGCCAAAGGATCCTGGTTCAATTCTCCAGGACCCACGTAAGCCAGATTCTCAAGGGGCACATGCATCTGGAGTTTGTTTGCAGTGGCTAGAGGTCCTTGTATGCCCATTCTTTCTCTGTCTGTCTCTCTTCTATCTCTCTCTCTGCTTGCAAATAAACCAATAATTTTTTTTTAAAAAATATTTATTTATTTATTTATTTATTTGAGAAAAATAGAGAGGGAAAGAGATAGACACATACAGAGAAGGGGAGAAAGAGAGAAAGAGAGAGAGAGAATGGGCATGCCAGGGCTGCCAAACACTGCAAACGAACTCCATATGCATGTGCCACCTTGTGCATTTGGCTTACGTGCGTCCTGGGGAATCTAACCAGGGTCCTTTGGCTTTGCAGACAAGCGCCTTTTCTGCTAAGCCATCTCTCCAGTCCTGTTGCAATTTTCTGAAATGCTGAAATGACTACCATGGAAGGTGAGAATATACTGCGAACTTACCTTGTGCCAGACTGAGCACTACTTTGTTGTATGCATCATCTCACTTCTTACCTCTAACAGTGTGACGATTGCCTCCTGTTATTATACCCACCTGACAGATTAGCACACTGAGTCTGAGAGAAAGTAATTAAATGCTTTAAAAACATGCAGCTTGAACGGGGTGTAAGTGGAATTCAGATGTGAATGGCTATAAAGACCGTGCCCCTAATCAAGCTTCAGGGAGGTATAGATTTCTAATGCAAATCAAGTTTGATACTGTGTGTTTGGTTTTCTTGCATGGTATGAAGTTTAGTGTGTTGTATTCAAACATGATTGTGGGTTAAGGCTGTACCATCTGGGTGGGTGGGTAAAGAGAAAATCCTCTCTATTCAATAGGGTGCACAGTGATGAAGGAACCCATAATAGGGACAAAAAAAAAAAAAAAGGATTTTTAGACCAGAACTCTGGAGACAGAAGTAGGTGTGGCCATCTAGAAAGCAGGTGCAAAGCTATCATCTACTACTTGGAAACAAGCAGGAATGAGGAAATTAGGTAGGGATCACTGGTGAGCAGATCTACCATCTCCCTTAAAAATCCTAGACCTCCAGGGCTAGAGTTCAGTGGCTGAACACTTTGCCTAGCCTGCATGAGATCCTGGTTTAATAGCGGGCACTGGGGTGGGAGGGAATCATAGACCTCCAAAATCAGTAATGTGAGGGGACCTGGCCCTCACTAGATCTGGCTCAGGGACATTCTCCCGAGGGGATGTTCTGACAGCGAATGTTGCCTCTCCCCAGGCTTCACTTCTTAATGTCCAACCCAAGAGAAGAGGGTCCTGAGTTTAGAGCCCATTGTCACGAGGGCAGGGTGCCTTGCAGTTGTGCTCTGTGGTCCTATTTACAGTGGCATTTATTTTTCCTCTGTTATTCCTGAGCCCTGAGTCAAGTCTTATCTAAATGGCCCAGCATGGCTTCTGCCAGGCAAAAGGGAACGTTTTATGGTTAGGATTCAACTGAAGCAGTAAAGGGATTGAGGGCTCCCTGCAGCTTTGCTGAGAGAATGTATTCCAAGGTCCTAGTGCCTCTTTTTTGTTTGTTTATTTTGATTTGGTTTGGTTTGGGGTTTTTTTCGAGGTAGAATCTCACTCCAGCCCAGGCTGACCTAGAACTCTCTGTAGTCCCAGGCTGGGCTTGAACTCACAGCGATCCTCCTATCTTTGCCTCCCAAGTGCCGGGATTACCCGGCCCTGAGTGCTTTTTCAGGAGACGTGCTGGGAAAGTCTTGTCAGCACAGCACAACCATGAAGGCTGTGAAGTCCTGTCTCCCACCTAAGGCCACAGCAGCAGATGCTCCTCTTTTCAGACCCAAGAATGGCTCTTGGTGATGACCTTTATCCATCACCTTCCCTCCCAAAGTGTACCCCAACCTAGGGACCAGTAGCTTTAGGCAGAGTGTATTAAAAATGCAGAGTCTCAGGACCACCCAGACCTCTGAATCAGTGGCATTTAAACCAGATCACACAATTCTGCATGATTCATATGCACCCGAGAGAAGCACCCATCTAGGGCTCATCTGTGACAAGGGCTCTTGGATCCATGATCACTAACTACTGACCCAAACCCAGAATTTACCTTCAACTCTGGATATAACAATATTTATGTTTTTGTCACTGGTAAAAATTGTGGGTATTTTCCTTTTTTTGCTCTTTCTTTCTTTTTTTTTTTTTTTAAATGTTTTATTTGGGCTGGAGATATGGCTTAGTGATTAAGGCTCTTGCCTGTAAAACTAAAGGACCCAGATTCAATTCCCCAGGGACCCACATAAGCCAGATGTACAAGGTGGCGCATGTGTCTGGAGTTCATTTACAGTGGCTGGATGACCTGGAACACCCATTCTCTCTCCCTCTGTCTCTCTCCCTCTCTCTGCCTCTTTCCCCCTCTCTCAAATAAATAAATAAAAATAAACTTTTTTTAAATGTTTTTTTAAATGTTTTATTTTTTAAAATGTTTTTTTTTAAATGTCTTATTTGTTTGAAAGAGAGAATGAGTGAGAGAATGGCATGCCAAGGCCTCCAGCCACTGCAAACGAACTCCAGATGTATGCACCACTGTGTGCATCTGGATTTACATATGTACTGTTAGGTTAGCTTGACTTGGGGCCAAGAGTGCTGGATTTCCAATGGTCACCTGCCAATGGTCACCAAAGCCACCTGAGCTAGAGGTCTGGGTTCTTTGTCTCGTGAATTTGACAAATGAAATTCACAGACAATAAAGGCTGAGGTTTTATAATAGAGAAATTTCTTTTTCAGAGAAAAACAAAGCAAGTTTATTAAGGAGAAAAGCCAAAAATATTAGAACTTATTAGTTACTAGGAGATTTTCAGTGCCAGGGAGGGGATACCTTCCAGTGACTTGTTGGCCAGGGAGGTCCTTGATGCCCCCAAAACATTACAGGCCATTGCCAAGGCTCTTGGTTTCCCACCAGGAATAGATGGTAAGACTCTATTGCTGAAGACTCCATATACTTGGGCTGCAAGGTCACTGAGGAATCCTGCTGGAGCTGAGCTGAAAGCCTCCTCCCTGTAGACCAGCTGACAGAAAGCTGGAAAAGGCTATGCTGCATGCAGTTCAATGGGAGAGAGAAAACACCAGTGGAGGTACTCAACAGTGGACACTGCAAGCCTTAAATTTGGTCAGCCAGGCCAAATGAGCCAATGGGTGCAACAGTGGCATGTCTGTTATGGGGGAAACCAACTGTTCTCTAATTGAACTGGAGGCCTGCTCCATGGGAGGGAATACATCCCTGATACTGAAAACCTAAAACAGGGTTAGTCATGAGCCCTAGGTGTGTAACGTCTGCTGGTGTCTGGCTAAATGTATATACTATGCTCACCAAACTGCCCAGTAAGCACTTCTTTTAATGTCCATACCCATATATTAATGCTACTCTCACTTTTGGTTAGAGAAGCTTCTCTTTTTAGATAGCAGTGACC
The DNA here is from genome assembly GCA_004027895.1 of Orientallactaga bullata. NCBI lineage: Eukaryota > Metazoa > Chordata > Mammalia > Rodentia > Dipodidae > Orientallactaga > Orientallactaga bullata. The sequence continues at coordinate 30,372 of PVKW010022558.1, read as the reverse complement.
TTGGGATGACTCAGAAAGCACTATAGTGCTGAGAAGAAGGGACAGAGGAGTGCTCAGCCCTGAAACATCTCTATCACATCTTCCAAGGCTCAGGGTCCATTGCGGAGGAGGCAGTGGAAAGAATGTAAGAGCCAAAGGAAGGTTAGGACTCCTTACAATGTGCTCCTCCAGACACAAAATGGCCTGGATATCCATGACCTCACAGTGCCTGACACTACCTACACAAGACCATCATAATAGGAGGAAAAGATCATGACATCAAAATAAAAGAAACTGATTGAGAGAGGGGAGGGGATATGATGGACAGTGGAGTTTCAAAGGGGAAAGTGGGGGAGGGATGAAATTGCCATGGGTTATTGTCTACAAGTAGGGAAGTTGTCAATAAAAAAATAAATAAATAAGAACTTATTGGGAATGGGAAAGTGCCCATTGCTTGTGGGTATTGTTATAATGTATTATAGTTTGGGGCATATCTTGAAATATTATTATGTATTCATCACTACTTTGAAATTGCAATAATGATTAGAGCTGAAGCTAGATTATGGTATTAATGTAATAGTCCTATAACACCTGATAGGAAACAGAGGCAGACAGATTAATTCAAGTTTGAGACTAGCTCAGTTCAAGGCCAGTCTAGGATATAATAGCAAAACCTTGTCTCAAAATAACAACTATTTCATTATCTACATAAGACCATCATAATAGGAGGAAAAGAGCATGACATCAAACTGAAAAGAGAGACTGATTGAGAGGGGGAGGGGATATGATAGAGAGTGAAGTTTCAAAGGGGAAAGTGGGGAGAGGGAGGGAAATAACATGGGATATTGTCTACAATTAAAGAAGTTGTCAATTAAAAAAATAAAAATAAATAAATAAAAAATAACAAGTATGTGTGTGTATTAGTAATAAAACAAATATGTCACAACTTTTAATTCATAACAATTTCAGATAAATGAATTTAGTTTTTAAGTTTTATTTTTATTTACTTATTTGGGAGAGTCAGAGAGAGAAAGAGACAGACAGACAGAGAGAATGGGCATGCCAGGGCCTCCAGCCACTGCAAATGAACTCCAGACGCATGTGCCACCTTATGCATCTGGCTTATGTGGGTCCTGGGGAATTGAACCTGTGTCTTTGGCTTTGCAGGCAAATGCCTTCCTTAACCGCTAAGCCATCCCTCTAGTCCATGAATTTATTTTATAATCCTATATATCTTGCCAAGTTTCATCATACTAAAAAGGCAAGTATCCTGCTCGAAGAGTCACTGGGGAGTCTGAGGGGTGACTGGAGAACTTCAGAAACATCGACGGAATGTGCCTGGGGCTGTAAGTCCCAGAAGTCACATGCTCCCTGCGAAAGAAAACACCTGACCAGGAGCAGCTTATGGGAAAAAAAGGTTTATTTTGGCTTACAGACTTGAGGGGAAGCTCCATGATGGCGGGAGAAAATGATGGCATGAGCAGAGGATGGACACCACCTCCTGGCCAACATCAGAGGGACAATAACAACAGGAGAGTGTGCCAAACACTGGCAAGGGGAAACTAGTAATAACACCCATAAGCCCACCCCCAACAATACACTGCCTCCAGGAGGCATCAATTCCCAAATCTCCACCAGCTGGGAACCTAACATTCAGAACACTCAAGTTTATGGGGGACACCTGAATCAAACCACCACCCTCCCACAGTTAAGTGGCTTCACAGGTAGGTCGGCTTGGGTGACATCTTTTAGTCTCATAAAAAAAATGGACTGGATGAATTCAAATTAAAAAGTGACAGTTATCACCCCCAGCAAAAGAATATCATAAAAATTTTAAACTCTGAAGTAACCACAATTTATGGCTTTTATCTACTTCACTTTCCCTATAGTAAATGACAATAAACCTTTAATGGGAAAATAGCCTGCCTTCCTGTCTCTAGGGGCAGAAAGGAACCAGCCACTGGGGACGCTGGCCCACTTTGTGCAGCCAGCTAGGTAGGAGAGTCTCCGGGGATGAGTGGGTGGTGGCAGTTTTAAGATCCCATGGAGGGGTTGTCCATGGGACTGAGAGAAGGGCTGGGATGTCTGGAGATGAAGCTGACAGCAGGCTCGGCGTTTCTCCTGACCCCTTCTTGTGGAGAAGGAGGCAGCTGCCCTTAGGGAAAGTACCTCTGGCTAGAAGGTTCATGGAGGGGCTGAAAAGTAACCGGAGTTGGTGCTTCTCCCTGGATCTCCAACTGGCCATGTGGACAAAAGAGTGGTTCCACATGGTCAGGGCCTTGGAAGCCGAGCCCTAGAGAGCTCACCGAATAGCTGCTTAGTGCCAACAACTGGCTGAAGCCACAGAGATACAGGAAACTAACCTCTGTCCTTCACAAGCTGCCTGATATCTCTGACTTTTCCAAGCTCCCTTAAAGTGCTTAATGGGGGCAATGGAAGGAGTCCCAGACTGGTGTACTCCTGCCTATAAAAAAAAAAAAAAATGGGGGAAACCTAAGCCAAACTCCTTTGCCCCTCTGGTTCCAGCACGTGCCGTCAGTAGTAAATGAGAGGCCTACCTCACTGGTCTGTGTGGGAATGGAGGGGAGCTGAAGAGGAAAGGTGAGGGCTAGGGAAACGAGTAGCGGTGTTGGGAGATTTTTACTCCCTCTATGAGTGTCTTAGTGCCGCTGGAACAAAACTGTCTAAACTGAGTGCTGTAAACAGCACACATTCATTGCCTCCCAGTTCTATAGTCTGGAAGACCAAGGTCAAGAGACCAGTAGAGCTGGTTCCTTCTAAGGGCTGTGACACGGAACCCGGAACCCGTTCTGCACCTCTCCCCTCGCTTCTGGTGGTTTGCTGGCCATCTCCAGGCTTCTAGGCAACTACAGGCATCATCCTGATCTCTGCCTTCCTCCTCACATGATATTCTCCTAGTGTGGCAATCCGTGGCCACGTGAATCTCCCCTGACGCGGACGCCAGTCAGATTGCAGCAGGAGCCTGTCTACTCCAATAATGCCTCATCTTAATTAATTATATCTGAATCAGCCCCCTTTCCAAATAAGGCCTCATTCTGAATTGCTGGGAGTTGAGACTTCAAAATGTGAATTGGAGGCAGAACAATTCTACTGATAACGCCTCCAATAACCACGTGACAACCTTGGCCTTGGGAAACCCAGAAGAGCTTGCAGTCAGGTGAGGAATGAGGGATAGAGCAAGATGGGGTGGTCCCAACTCCGCCCACAGATTCAACTCTCATTTGAACTGAGGACTCTATCACCACATTTTTTTTAATCTCTTAAATATTTTTGTTTACTTGAGAGAAAGAGAAAGTGAGTGAGAAAATGGGGGCGTCAAAGCCTCTTGCCACTGCAAATGAACTCCAGACACATGTGCCAAATTGTGCATATGACTTTACATGGGTACTAGGGAATCAATCTGGGCCACTAGGCTTTACAAGCAAGTGCCTTTAAGAGACAGAAAGAGATGGGTGTGGTGGCGCACACCTTTAATCCCAGTACTCAGGAAGCAGAAGTAGGAGGATCTCCATGAGTTTGAAGCCACCCTGCCACAACATTGTGAATTCCAGGTCAGCCTGGGCTAGAGTGAGACCCTACCTCAAAAGAGAGAGAGAGAGAGAGAGCGCTCCAGGTGTAGTGGTGCATGCCTTTAATCCTGGTACTTGGGAGGCAGAAACAGAAAGAGGTAAGAGGATCACCATGAGTTCGAGGCCAGCTTGGGACTACAGAGTTCCAGGTCAGCCTGGGCTAGAGTAAGAGTCTACATCAAAAAACAGAGACAGACAGACAGACACAGGAAGCAGGGCTTGGCTCTATGCCTTTTCCAGCCCTGGAATTCAAGAGTTACCAGCACTTAGAAGAGGCAAGGAAAGGTTTCCTCTTGAGACTTCAGAGGGAGTATAAATCTACTAGTGCCTTCATGTTAGACTTGTGACCTCCAGAACCATAAGGAAATAAAATTCTCATTGTCTTAAGTCCCTCGGCTTGGGTACTTATAATAATGACAACCCCAGGAATCTAATCTAGGACCAGAACCAGAGAGGATGGAGCAGGAAGGTTAAACTTGGAGTGGAGCCCTAGGCAGAAGAGGGAGGGAGACTCCATGAACTGATAAATTCAGAAGGGCTTGGGGCTGACAGTCTTGAGGAAGAATGACAGGTTTAAGCAAAAGCTGAAAGAATTAAGACAGGAGGTTCAAAAGTGGGAGTGGCGAGTTTAAAAAGAAGATTTCCGAGATGGAGCAGTTCCAGACAATTACAGGAACAGTCAGCTTGGTTTCTCTTAAAGGAGAAAAGCTACCTTTTAAACTCAAATTCACTGAAACTGACAAGGCAACTTTCCCCCTTGGAGCCTGTACTTCAAATGCAAGCATGAGGAGAGACTGTGTTCTTCCAGGGAATGACCACAGTTCTCTCCGTCTTGTGGCATTTCATATACTGCCTGAGAACCTGCATGCTGGGAAGGAAAGCGCGTAAGGTGCTCCCATCGTAGCCTGAGGAAGGTGGTCTTCTCAGGCCCGGTCCAGGCTTTCAGGGGGACACCTGCTTGCGTGGGTGGCTTTCCAAAAGGCATGCTTTTCTGGAGACTCCAAGGACTTAGGTGGTGGAGCTATGAAATAACAGGATAAAGCTGGGCCATTTGAGAAAATTCGGAAGGAAAAACCCCAAGCAAAATTACAAGGCAATTAAGTGCCATCTCCAGTGCAAGCCAAACTCTCCCTGAATTGCCCTGGGGCCAGGAATTACTCCATGAAATAGCAAAAGCCCGAAGGGGGAACAGTGTCTCTTCCTCTTCTGCAATACTCATCACAAGGCTCCCCCACTAATTTTACCTCACTTGCCCTCTGCTGCTCCCCCAAGCCATGACCTTTCCCCTTTCCCAGCTGTCCTGAGAGCCTTCCCCCCTTTGATAGTCTCTGGCCATTTCTCATCATTTTCTACTGCAGCTTCCTAGCAGAGCTGCTGGAGGACTGGGCCAGGGGTTCTCCTGTCCACCTTCAAATGGGAGAGACTGGCAGGCAATGAGGAGCCTAGCGTGACTTCCTCAGGAGAAACCCCTGGTCCTGGCCCACTGTGCTCCCTTGCTCAGCCTGCAGTCCTACAGCCTGTACTTACTGCCCACTGCATCCCCGCTCTGGTTCTGCTTCCTCCTGTTCTCCTGGCCCTTTCTCCAACTTGCCAAGAGGGAGACATAAATTGGGAGCAGAAAACACTTTCACTTCTGCAGCCCAGTGTGAGGATCAGCTAAGAGCTATTCCGAGGACCGTTTTCCAGAGCGGACTATATATTTAATCAACGCAAGTGTTTCTCCTCAAGCAGACACATTCGTCTTCTCTGCGTGTTCATACAGATGGGAGAAGCAGCTCCTCTGCCCCTCCTTGCCTGGAGTCCCATTTTTCCTCCTTCCCCCATTTCCCACCCCCATGCACAGCTGGGAATGGGAGCTTCCAGTCAGCTCTCTTGGATGAGAAAAGCCAGAGGCGGGTGAGAGGATGAGAACCCGCGTAAGGAAAGTGACAGATATGTCAGAGCGAGGTGACAGTTTCTTGGTTGTAAGCTGTCTGGGGTAGTATGGAGGGGATTATACTGAGTCACCACTGATGAAATATTTATTGAGCTGTGGAAGAAACACTCCAGAGCAAAGCTAAGAATCAGTAATCACATGAAGAGGCAGGGGTTCGAGTCTTGCCCTGTCCCTTGTCCTCTGTGGGGGTCAATTCAGAGGCCTGGGCATCAGAGCTGGGAGGGAGCAGGGGGGAATCTTTAGTGGAACCTGTGCATATTGAAAATAGAGCATTGGTCATACAGAGGCTGAACTGCCCAATTGCAATTCCAGGTGGACAGAGGCAGAGGCAGCATCGAGAGCCAGCCTCTGGTGCCTGGCCACTGCTCTCTCTATCCACTAATTAGTTTGGGAAGGAGCTGGAGCTGTCTGATCAAAGAAGCCATTGGCCTTCCTTCCAAGTAGCTGAAAGAGGGGCAGCCTCAACATGCAGAGGTGCGGTCAGATTCCAAGGCAATGGGACACTCAGCTGGGGATATGAAAACAACTGGACAACGGGGCCACTTGTGCGTGTGGCAAGGTTAAGAGAATCAATAAGGAACAAAGGAGTCATAACAGGGGGAAGCTATTTCCACTTCTTTGTGCATGGAAGAAACGATATTCTTAGGACCCAGTAAAAGTGAGAGCCATGCAAGGGCCTGTGCAGAAGGAGCTGTAATCATAAAATCACAGCAGAACGGAGAGAGAGAGAGAGAGGAAGGGAGAGAGCAGCATAAATATCCCTGACCTCCCTCTCGTGGCCTCTGATCTCTGATCTCCTGTGGAAGCTCCCTGTTAATTGAATCCAAATTGGAAGGCCAAGGACAAAAGAGCCCTGGGATGCCATCCATGGAGGTCAGTCTCCTGCAGCAAGGAACAGGAAGAAAATGAATGTTGAGTTGAGAGATAGATGTTGCACTGGGAGCAAAGTAAAATTGCAAAGCTGGCCAATGGGGTGTGTAGATAGAATACCCCAATAGGAAGAGCGAGCCCTCAGGAATCAGTAAATGATATGAATCCTGAGTTTACTGCTTACTAGCAAGTCATTTTGACTTTCTGGGTCTGATTTTTTGGTATCTGTGTGAGTGTGTGTGATATATGTATGTGCACATATTCCTATTATATGTATGGGTGCACATGTGCCACAGCACGCATATGGAGGTCAGAGGACAACGTTGGGTGTCTGTCCTTACTTTGCCCCTTATTTTGAGGCAGGATCTCTTGTCCCCTCCTCTCCTGCTGGCATTGTAGCTCCCGGGTGATTCAGAATTCTATCTCAGTCTCCATTCATTCCATAGGGGTGCCAAATGCTTGCATTACAGGCTCTGGTTTTTTTGTTTTGTTTTGTTTTGTTTTGGTTTTTTGAGGTAGGGTCTCATTCTGGCCCAGGCTGACCTGGAATTCACTCTGTATTCTCAGGGTGGCCTCGAACTCACGGCGATCCTCCTACCTCTGCCTCCCGTGTGCTGGGATTAAAGGCGTGCGCCACCACGCCCAGCCAGGCTCTGGTTTTTTATGTAGGTGCTGGGGATCTGAACTCAGGTACTCATGCTTGCATGACAAGCATTTTATCCACTGAACCAACTCCCCTCTGGTTTCATTTGCTTGAGTTTCATTATACCCTCTTGATAGAATGACTGTGAGGATTAAATGGGATGCCTTCTGGGAAAGTGCCAACCACATTCTAGGTATTTACCAAAGTTGGTCTGCCTTCCCCCCAGCATCCCCCTTCCAAGCTGCTGAACTGGAGGTGCTGGTACAAGCAGGCATACAGGACACACGCAGGATTCAGATCCTGGGCTCCTCAGCTACCAGCCGACCTCAGGCAGTCACTCATCTAACTTTGTTTTCTTACTGGTAGAAAGGGAATAGCAGGTCATAAGATAGTGAGGATTAGAAATAGTTTAAGAAGGGACTGTGAAGCCTAAGGACCAAGTGTCAATTCCCCAGGACCCACATAAGCCAGATGCACAAGGTGGCACATGCATCTGGAGTTCACTTGCAGAGGCTGGAGGCCCTGATGCATTCATTCTCAAATAAATTTTACAAAATGAAATATTAAAAAAAAAAAAAAAAGAAAGAAATGGTTTAAGGAAAGGTACCTAATGAAGTGCTCGGCTCATTTTGGACAGACCTTGGAGTCAAGCTAATTTCAAATCCCACCTCCCTATTTGCTAAGAAGGTGATTTGGGGCAAGTTTTTGTGTGTTTGTTTGGTTTTGGTTTTTCATGGGAGGGTCTTGTTTTTAACCCAGGCTAACCTGGAATTCACTATGTAGTCTCAGGCTAGCCTCAAACTCTTGGCAATCCTCCAACCTATGCCTCCTGAGTGCTGGAATTAAAGGTGTGAGCTACCCCAGCTGAAATGTGGCAAAACTTTTCAAATTTCTCTGAGTCCTAGTTTCTTCATGTCCAACGTGGAGATGATAAAAGCACTTCTTGGGGGGTTATGATAATGAAATGGAGTAATGGGTGCTAGAGGGATGACTTAGCGGTTAAGGTGCTTGCTTGGGAAGCCTAAGCCAGGTACAATTCACAGGTACCCACATGAGCCAGATGCACAGGGTGATGCACATGTCTGGAGTCCTTTTGTTGCAGTGGCTAGAGGCCCTGGTACACCCTTTCTCTCTCCCTCTCTCTTAAATAAATAAATAACAAATAAATAAATAAAATATAAAAAATATTTTTAAAAATGAAAGCCAGTCATGGTGATGTATGCCTTTAATCCCAGCACTCGGAAGACAGAGGCAGGAGGATCACTGTGAGTTCGAGGCCACCCTGAGACTACATAGTGAATTCCAAATCAGCATGAGCTAGAGAGAGACCCTATCTCGAAACCCCCCCTCCAAAAAAAAAGGAAAAAAAAAGAAATGAAATGAAATGAGGGCTGGAGAGATGGCTTAGCGGTTAAGGAACATGCTTACAAAACCTAAGGACCCAGGTTCAATTCTCCAGGTCCCACATAAGCCAGATGCACAAGGGGGCACATGCGTCTGGAGTTCGTTTGCAGTGGCTAGAGGCTCTGGCTCACCCATTCTCACTCTCCTTCTCTCTCTCTCTTTCCCTCTTTCTGTCTCTAATAAATAAAAATAAAATGTAAGAAAAAGAAAAGAAATGAAATGAAGTAATGGGAACACACATGCCGGGCATAGTGATGGCCTCAAAAGTTTGCTTTTGTTGGGTGTTTCGATTATCAGCCTGTCGGCGGTTTTGTTCTGTTTGTTTCTCCACTCAGGCATCCATCCCTCTACCCAGAGTGTGGACCCTTTACTGGACAAAGACAAGTAAAGATGAGGGCCAAGGAGAGAGTAAGCTCACCCAGACAAAGTAGGCTCAGGGCACAAGGCTGACTCAACCTACCCTGGACCAATGACCAATGGCCTTGTCCATCACAGGCATGGGCACATGCTATGCACGTAAACACTTGGCCTGTGACTCTCCCTTCACCAGCCACCCAATGGAAACGACTGTCCTCCAGCTCACCCGTGCTCACACTGGGCAGTTCGGGCTGGCTTTTAGTTGGATGAAAACACAGAGTAAGAGAAAGTGCATGGTTATGACTGAACATGACAGTGTTCTCCCCCAACAACAATTTGCCGAACAATACTGTATGCTTGCATTAGTTTCAACCATATAGTGACATTAATCAAATTAAAATAGTGACATTGGAAATATTACAAGCGAAAGTCCAAAGAAGTCGGGGAATTTGTCCAGCATCACACAGACAGTAATTGGCAGTGTCGGCATTTGAAATAAGGTCTAGTTGTTCCCAAAGCTCGGGTTTGAACGGCCATGCCAGGTGGCCTCCCAGAAGGGTTCCCACATGTTGAAAGTCAGTGGAAAGGGTTGGGAAAGAATAGGAAGACAGGAGGGATGGGAAACCATACCAGAACAGGTCTGCCATCATGGGCCATTTCATTGGGAAGGCTGGAGACGGAGCCAGACCTGGACTTGTTGGGGTTCTGGACAGGAGAGAGGACGCTTCCCTTCCCAGGCTCCAGAGCTTTCCTCCGTCCCTTTCCCCTATCCTAGTACTTCAGACCCTGGTTACTTTGCATGCTCTGAGCTTCTGATAGCCTTGCGGCTAATGGCATAGTTTGCTCTCTTCAGAGTATGGCCCTGTGTGTGCCTGGGGAGCAACGGAAGTCTCTCAGTAGCAGTGAGCAGTGGGGAGGGGGAGCTTTACCTCATGTCACAAGGACCAGGTGCTTTGAGCCTGTAATCCGTCAGCCTGCATAGCCAGGTCTGTGGTCTCAAGTATAATTATACTGGCCAAAGTGTAACGGGTACCGGCAGCTAGACTCTTGTAGTTCCATTGGCCTTCACAAGACAGGTGTTCTTGGGACCCCTTCAGACAGGACAAGAAGATGAGATGCAGTAAAGGGCTCCCACCATGGAATTGCATGGTAGTGGGCAGCACCCAGCCTTGTGAGCCCCTCGGAAGTGGATGCGGAGAATGAGTTTTAATTCACTGGTTTCTTCACAAATTCCACAGTTATGGAAAACTCGCTTCAGTGTGAGCCCTACGTGAGCGGAATCACATAGCATCATGCCCTCATTACTTAGCTCTGGCAGGGTGAGAAAAATTCTATACGCAAAAATCTATCAACACATGGGAAGTTATCCAAACCACTCTTTGGGATTATTGAGTGGCCAAGGGTTCCAGGGAGGAAGAGACAGCCAGCGTGGACCTGGGTGCTTACGTGGTACGTAGGGTGTGCCCATCACAGTTCCAAGAACAGTGCACATATGAACTCTTGTAATCCTCATAACCACCCTGTCATGTTACAGACCAGGAGATGGGCCAAGAGAGGCTGAGTCACTTTCCCCAGGGCTCCCAGCCAAGGATCTTGGGCTGGTTAAGTGGATGTGACCCAGGCCATATGGCTTGAAGAATGTGCTCTAAACCCATAGGTTGTCACATGTGCTCCTGCCCTGTCCTCGTGTCTTCCCAGCTAATTGTGAAAGTGTGATTATGAGAAATGAGTGCTAATGTCCCTACCGGTGTGATGTTAAAAATCGGCACATCTGCAGCACGCTCACGTGTGTCGTTGTTAGACTATAAACTATAAAGGATCTCATTCAGCTACACTTATTGAGTGTCTGCCAAGAGCCAGACACTGTTGTAACTGCTTTCGCATATTCTAGGTCAATTTTCTTCTTGCAACAGCCTTGGGAAATAGGTGGCAATTTCCCCTGTGCACTGGAGGAGGAAAATGGGAAACAGACAGGAAAGATACTCACTCCACCATTAACTCATGGAACTAAGCTTTGGACATAGTTCTTCTAAAACCGAGTTGTTGCTTTTTTAATCTTAAAGAGTAACACTAAGGGGCCAGGAGATACTTTGCAAGCATAGTATCTGAGTTCAATTCCCAAAACCAACATTAAAAAAAGCTAGGTGTGGGCTGGAGAGATGGCTTAGGGGTTAAGGCACCTGCTTCCTAAGCCTAAGAACGCTGGTTCCAATCTCCAGCCGTTCCAATCTCCAGGTCCCACGTTTAGCCAGATGCAAAGTGACGCAAGGGTGCAATGCTGCACTTGACCACAAGAGGGCGCACGCATCTGGATTTCATTCACAGCAGCTGAGAGCCTGCTGGCATGCCCATCTCTACCTGTCTTCCTCTCCCCCTCTCTCTCTGTCTCTCTCTGTGTCTCTCTCAAAAAAAATAATAGAAAATAAAAAAATAAAAAGATTAAAAAAAAAAAAAGCTAGGTGTACTGGTGCATGCTTACAGTCCTAGCACTGGAGAGCTGATCCTTTGGACTTGCTGGCCAGCCAGTCTACCCTGCTTGGCAAGTTCCAGGCCAACAGAGATGCTGTCTCAAACAAATGATGGGGGGTAGATAGTTCCTGAGAAGAACACCACCTGTGGTTATCTTCTGACACACACATGCATCTGCCCACACTATGCACACGCATGCGTACCCACCCCCACATACATGCACCAACACACACACCCATGCACACAGAGAGATTAACATACAATTAATACACAGCATAGCCTTAAACTAGTATTTTTTTTTCATTTATTTGCTTTTATGTTTGGTTGGTTTTTTGATTTTTTTTTTTTTTTTCAGATCAGATCCCAGTCTGGCCTTTAACTCAAATAGCTGAGAATGACTTTGAACTTCTGATCCTCCTGCCTCCACCTCAGGTGTGTTGGGATTATGTGTATACTATCACACCTGGCTCATTTGTTTACTCTTGCGATGAAATAGACATTAATTTTAATTTTTTAGGACTACTGTCTTTGCTCCTAATGTTCTAAAAGACAAGGCATGTGGCGTTTGGGTTGGCCTAAATTCAAGTTTTCTGTCAGTGTAGGTATGTAAAGTTAGACAAACTTCTCAAACCTCTGAACCTGTTTCCACATCCACAAAATGGGGATTATACTATCAAAATATACCAGGTTATTATAACAAACAGAAAGTGCCAATCACTGACTGTGGTCCCCTCCAGTCTTCCAGAAAATTTATGGAAATTCATATAGTAGGGTCCAGTAAATATGAGTGGAAGTGATGGGTTTTACACAGTTACTCTAGCACACAGTCCCATTTCCTCCTGTCAGTGTCCCTGTGAGATAGGCATTGCCATTTCAGAGATAGATGCCCACACAAAGCAACGGGCCAAGCAGAATCGCAAATGCGTGTCACGCGACTCTCCAGTCTAAGACTCCACTTGCCCTCGTCTGTAGAGTGGGACACTCAGGACAAAGTTGGAGAGACACCGAGGAAGAGAGATGCCCAGAGGTGTTTTATAAATAGAGTGATTATCTGGGTGAGGTGGTACATACCTAACATCCTAGCACTGAGGCAGGAGGGTCACTACAATTTTCAGGCTAGCCCAGACTATGTACTAAGATCCTGTTTCAAAAAAGTGAATGAGGGCTGGAGGGATGGCTTAGCAGTTAAGGTGCTTTCCTACAAAGCCAAAGGACCCAGGTTCGATTCCCCAGGACCCGCGTTAGCTAGATGCACAAGGGAGCGCACATGTCTGGAGTTCATTTGCAGGAGCTGGAGGCTCTGGCACACTCATTCTCTCTTTTCTCTGTCAAATAAATAAAAATTAAAAAAATTTTTTTAAGTGAATGAATAAATAAGTAAGTTCATGAGCAGATAAATATTTTAAAGTAAAAAATAAACAGAAGAGTCCCAAGATGAGGGGTGAAACGTGATGCTCTTTTCGTGAGACAGAGGACAGAGAAGAGTCTCTAAGGCCCATTTCTCAGCAGGTGCTCCCAGGAACACCCTTTCCGTGACCGTTTTAAAATCATCAGCAAGAAAAACAGCTCCTGGGCCAGACTTGACTGGCTGTGACCAGTCCTGCCTCAGAAAGCCGCCTGTGTGGGTTCTAAGTCCTGGCTTGGGAAATTCCTAGCTGTAGCTGAATTAGACATTCTCTGTTGCAGGTGTGTGGTGGTTTGAGGGAAGCTTCACTGGTGGAGATAGCAGTGGACAGGCTTCCCCCACTGGGAGGTGATGAAATGCTGGAAGGGAGGAGATTCTTGATAAGGATCAGCTCCCTTTCCCCCAAGGAGGCCCCACTAAGGTCAGAAGGTGAACCTGCCACCCAGAGCGCACCTTGTGAGGTTGCTTCACTTGGTGCTCACAGTCTAGTTTTTACTCTATAACCTGTCACCTCCTGTTTTTTTTTTTTTTTTAATTTGAAAGAGACAGAGAGAGAGAAAGACAGAGAGAGAGAATGGGCATGCCAGGGCCTCTCAACTGCTATGAATGAACTCCAGATGCATGTGCCCCCTTGTGCACACGTGCAACATTTGCGCCACCTGTGCATCTGGCTAAACATGGGACATGGAGATTCAAATGGGTGTTCTTAGGCTTCTCAGGCAGGCGCCTTAACCGCTAAGCCATCTCTCCAGCCCCACCTCCTATTCTTTACCTGAGCCCAGTCGGGGCTCTCTACTGTGTTGGTTTGAATATGAAATGTTCCCCATAATCTCATATTTGGTCCACAGCTGGTGGCAATTTGGGAAGGTTGTGGAGCCTTTGGGAGGTGGAGCCTTGCTGGTGGAGTGCGTCACTAGGGGAAGACCTTGAGGTTTATTGTCCAGCTCACTATGTGTTCAGAGCTCGCTTGCTCAGATATTTTCCTACCTGTTGCTGTGACAAGATATGATATCCTGTCCGCCTGCTCTGCCATTATCCTCACACTTCCTCTTAAACTATAACCCAGAATAAACTTTTTCCTTCCATAAGCTGCATCCTTGTCTCAGGGCAATCTTGCTATCCCTGACCCATGGGGGTCTTTAGCCCTCACACCTTTCTACTTGGAAAATTCAAGTGCACACAAATTAGGATTCTAGAGAGTGTATTCTGGTAGCGGATCGTAGGTCTCTTTATCCTTCAATACCTATTGCTATCCTGCAGCCCATACAGCACACTTTGGGAAACATTGTCCTAATGAAAGAGAACCCAAGCTCTATTACCTAATGGAACCCAAGCTTCCCAAACCCTTTAATGAGCCTCCACTTCTGAGTGATCAATAAGGAGGCATTAAAGCTTGCCATGGACAAGGGCTTGTGGGAGAATGTGGGAGGCACAAAGCTGTACTTAGCCTGAGCCTGCTCTTAAGGAATCCACCACAATTGAGGGAGGCAAAACACACCCACACAATTGTCGCTTGACAAGGCCGGTTGTGGTTTAGTACTGAAGGACGGTGTGCTAAGGGCACCAGTAGGGGCTCTCAGAGATGCCCTGGAGATGGGCAAAGGGGAGAAAAAGGAGTTGGCTGACAAGCTGGTCCCATGGGCATTCTTTGAAAGGAAAAGGGGGAAGTTCGCTCAGCTTGGAGCCATGGAAAGCAATCCTGGGTGAGGCTGAGAACCCAGCCAGGTACACCATCAGGTGTGGAGGAGGAGGCTTGGCAGGGCCTTGGCTGAGCAAGCGGAGTGGTGGAGGAGCAGCTACCGTCAAAGGCCCGCACAGAAGGAGCATCCGTGAATAAGATATGTCGGCTGCTTGGCTGCTCGTGGGAATGGGGGAGGCCGTGGGAGGTGGGTCCCAAGAGAGCAGTCCAGAAATGGGGGAGAGCATGCTGGCCCTAGCTTTGGCGTCTCTGACTCCAGATTCAGAAAGGGCTGGGAAAGTGGCTTTCGTGATCTGGCCCTGAGTCTGTCCCTGGAAGGGCTCTGGAGGTCAGAAAACAACAAAGAAGAAAACAACAAAAAAAAAGACACCCAAGTCTGAGCCTGAGTTTGGCTCCATCCTACCAGCTGAATGCAGAATCTGTCATCCAATCACCAGGGATGTGGCACAGGTTCGGTGAAAGAGACGGCGCCAGCTCCACCCGAGTCTCTGCTTTTCAATAGAGGCCACGCATGGGACAGCAGCACCTTTCCTCAGCAGTCAATTGTCAAGAATGCTTGATAACCTACTAGCTTCAGTCCTGCAATCATCCTGTCATCTGACTAAGGTGGGAACCAGCCTCCCAAGCTGGCTGTCAGGATGAGCTTCGGTCCATGAGTGTCAGGGAAATGTTTCTACGGAACTGAGGGGATCTGTCATGACAACTCTTCTGCCTGGCATTAAGGAAACAAGGAATGCTTGTTTCCTGAGCAGATGGGAGAGGTTATGCAAGGGAAGACTTCTTGAACAGAAAGGAGAGGGATGGACTTGGTACCAGCTCATAAGAACTGTGGATGACCTTGACTATATCCAGAGGACGGGGCCTCCACAGAACCATCACGTCTCCTGTATGAGGAGTAAGGGAAGATGATCGTCCTGGCCTGCGTAGAGGCCGAGATGGAGAAGAGAAACAGATCGGGACAAGCCTTCTAAGTCATGTTTTGGTCTCTGACCTCTACTGAGGACCCGTCAGAGTCTATCACACAGGTTACACAGCATTAGCTCTGCCCTTCAAAAGGAGTTTCTGGTGCTTCTGCTGAGATGATATGAGAGCCCTGCTGCAGGCAGAGACGGGAACTTGAGAAAAGCTTAGGCTAGGGCTTGAAGAAGGCATATGGAGAGAGTGGGGCAGCCTTTGAAGAGGAACAAAGTCAGAGAGTTTGAAGAAAAGCTGTCCCTAGAAATGAGGCAGGTAACAGGCTATACCCTAGCTTGGTCAGAAGCCCACGGCAAGACCCCATGCCACACCACACCACACTCTTTCTCATCATGCCCTATCACCAGCCAGCCCTCTATTCTATGGAGAATGGAAGCCCATTTTTCCCCAGAGTATGGATAACAGAGAAGAGAATCACCATGGCTCTGCCCTTCCAGTTTGGTACCTAGGCTGAGATGGGCAAGGGGGAGTCTGGAGGCTAGAGCAAAACCCAGCGACTTGGGTATTAGCTCTGGAGCACTGGCAAGGCCAGCCTAGGCCAGGGGACTGCTCCGATACACAGAAATGGACACTCATGTCTGTTAATCATGTTCTCATTCAGTGGGCTTTCAAGCAAAGCGGGGTCAGCTCATCTAAGCAGGGGACATCCTAGGTTCACAAGAAACCTGGAGAAATGCCTTCAAGGATAGCAGGTATCAGGGCATTTGCTATTTACATAGTCTAGGCACGGAGCAGGCAAGTGGCATTAGATAGTCTGGGCACAGAACAGGAGAGTGGCAGATGCAATTACGTTTCCCATCCTCCATCTGTAACATTTTCCCTGGGCAGCTTTCAAACACTACCATACTGGCCAGGTGCCAACGGCTCAGACCCTCCTTCTGGCAAAAGAGCAGCGTTCAAAGCTAAAAGCCTTGAAGCCCAGGGCAGAGAACATGAGGTCCAAGCCCCCTTCAGAGCTCTAACACCAGGCCCATAAAGACTGGGTAAGCCTTGCTGGCTGCCTAGTACTCTGCTCAATCAATCATCCCCATGCCAGCTTGTTTACTTCACAAGTCCACAGGAATACTTAAGAAACCCAGGGACCAAAGTGTGCCCCATTCTGAGGGTGGAGCCAGACTGTTATCCTCCAGGGCTCTCCTCCAGGCCAGAGGTGGGAGAACTGAGGGTCAGGAATAGTGACAGGCAGAGAATGAAGAGTGAAGAGCGGCAGCTGAAGTTCCCGAACTCCCTCCAGAGAGCTGGACGTGTGCCTTTGCTGTCCACTCCAGGGGCCTCTAGACACAGGCGGCTATTTACGTTTACCTTAATCAAAAGGGAATATGACTTGCAATTCTGTTCCCAAATCACACTAGCCACATTGAGGTGCCCCATAGCCACATGTGGCTAGTGGTTTCCACTCCGGGCAGTGAAGAAAGGTAGAGAGCATTCCCATCCTTGTGGGAAAGTGCCACTGAATTGGTTTGCAACATCTCAAAGGAACATCCGCACTAACGTTAAGCCTGCTTTTTTTTTTTTTTTTTTTTTTTAATTTGAGAGAGAGAGAGAAATGGACAGCCAGCGGCCTCTCGGGCAGCTGTGAATGAACTCCAGATGCGTGCGCCCCCTTGTGTGGATGTGCAGCATTGCGCATTTGGGTCACTTTTGTGTCTGGCTGAACGTGGGACCTGGAGAATCCAATGGGTGTTCTTAGGCTTCACAGGCAGGCGCCTTAACCGCTAAGTCATCTCTCCAGCCCAAGCCTGCTCTTTTATGTTTTTATTTTTATTTTTTGAGAGAGAGAGATAGAGAATGGGCACACCAGGGCCTTCAGCTGCTTGTACACAAACTCCAGGCATGTGCGCCCCCTACATTGGGCATGTACATCATTTTGAGTCTGGCTGTGTGGGACCTGGAGATTCAAACATGAGTTTTTGGGCTTCACAGGCAAGTGCCTTAACTGCTAAGCCATCGCTCCAGCTCAAGCCTCCTCTTTTAAACAATGTACAGAATGGGCCTTGCTGGCTGAGTTACCTTTCTCCTATAGGATCCTCCTCCCCTCTTTGGGCCTCTCCTCCTAGACGCTGGCTCCTCAGCCCCTCCTACGTAGATGGGTCCCAGGAGAAGCACGTGGGTATTTACAGTATGAAGTGTGGGTCCCGGGCCCTTGCCTTCTTTCCTTTCCTGGTGGCTTAGATTAGAGCTAAGCTTCTCTGAGCCTGCCCCACCTAAGTCCAGAGCTTTCCCTAAGTGAACAGGCCTTTACTCTCTCTTCAGAGCATTCTCTAGGCCTGGGCCAAGCACCTGGGCCAAGAGTTTCCCAGTTCTGTGCACTCCCCACTGTGAATCTCACCTTCCTGCTCCTCTCATGTCTTCTCCTCAGGATACCCTCATCCTGAAGCAAGGAAATGACCATCACTAAGTGGCCATTATTAGAGGGTAGGATGGTATTCCCAGCTCTCCTTATCTCTCTCTCTTTTTTTTAATGGTAGGGGCTTACTCAGGGTCAGAACAGCCTGGAATTCACTATGTAGTCTCAGGGTGGCCTCAAACTCACAGCGATCTTCCTACCCTACCTCCCAAGTGCTGGGATTAAAGGTGTGCACCACCATAGCTGGCTCTCCTTATCTTTTCTTTGTAGTTCTCCAGTGTTTCTTCCCAATCCTCCATCACCAAATGTTCTGCATGCTTTAGGCACATGGCACAGCCTGCCAAAAATAAAAACAAAATGGGCTCCTTCTCAGGTTAGTTGTTCTCTTTAAGTTCTGATTAGTGGAATTAGGTGATGTGTTCCACTTCCAGACCTACCCATGACAATATCACATGGGTGAGCTCCATTTTTTTCCAACCAGCAGAATACTGGATCCATGACAGCTTTGGTTGAGATGGGTAAACATGGCCACTTAGAACCCCAGATCACTAAAAAGAACCCACCTGAACCTGCACTGAGGGGCCGGGAGCCAGGGTGTACTCACACATGCTCACATCTGTGTGGCTTCTGCCACGTGGCCCAAAGAGCTCTTCTGAGATCCTGGTTCCCACTAATATTTCTAGTTTACAGGTACAGCCTGTTTGCCTCTAGGCTCTGTGGGTGAAAGAATTTTTGTTTCTCTAGCTACGAGTTAGGCTGCAGATTGCTGTGGACAACCTGACTCGGATCCTAAGGCCAGAAAGACCACTTATGCCCCTGCAGGCTGGTGAATGGCTGAGCTTGCCTCTTCCTTGGTGGCTGAAGAGAATGGAGCCTGGCCTCCAGAAGAGGCAGGGCAGCCGTTTTTAAATTATTGCAACCTTTCCAGCCCTATGGCTTGCAGATAGAAATCCCTGTACCAGCAAATTTTGTTTTGAGCTGTAGAGAGCTCAGAAAAGAGCCTTCTTGATGTGCTAAAGGCGCCCAGGGCACTACTGAAAGCAGGCCTCCTCCGTGACGATGACACCCCGGGAGACGCAGGGTTCAGTGTCTCCTGCCTGCGCCCAGGTGCCTGTGGTCTTTCCACTTCTACTGTCCCCCATCTCTTCCTGGTAGGGTCTTCAGCAAAGCCGACACACTGTGGAGAGACATCTCAGCCCAAACTGCATTAGGAGTGCTCTCTTAAACTAGCTGAGAGGCTTAGGCAAGTGCTCATCAAACCATAAATGAACAGCTGCCTCCTGCCTTGAGCCTGATGCCTGGATTATTCATCCTTTTTGGCTTTTAGATCCTCCTTTTGGAGCCAGACAGATACTGCTCCTCCCACAGCCACCTTGGATCATGGTGTCCTCCCGGCCGCTTCCCCCTCACCCCCCCCCCCCCCCCCTTTTTCTTGTTTGGATTGCTGGGGTTCTTTTCTAGACCCTTCTTTCATCCCGGACAGAGTGTCTAGCGTGCTGCTTCAGGCTTATGTTGTCTCTGATCAGTCCTCTCCCCCTTGTCCCAGTAGCCTTACATTGATTTTATTGGCTCTGCTCCATGGTACTGAACTTTCCTTAAAATAACTCCTTCCTTTTTGTCTATGTCTCTTCCACCACCACCTAAGACATAAGCAAGTCTGCTCTTTAGTAGTGTCCTTGTTTCTCTAAGGCTCCCATGTCTTATTACGTTCTTTGCCTTATCAAGTTTACACACAGCTCCCACAACACACATCATTGACTGAGAGTGGACTCTGTGCCAGGTACAGTGCAATGCTGTGCCTGCTCTTTTCATTTCCACACACTAACCCACAAGGGTCGATATTATCATCCCATTTTACAATGAAGACTTGGAGAGACAACCAGGACGGTTGAGCCTCATGTCAGTGGGAGCACAGATTCTAACTTTGTCTCTCATGCTCTGCTCACTCCACCTAACACACCCCTCAGGTCAAGACATTGATCAAAATATATTACATGCAAAACCCTGAGGTAATAGCTCTGTGGAGAGGAAACACAGAGAAATAGAACAAGATTCTGTCCATGCCCTCAAAGAGCATCTGCCTACTGAAGGAAATAGACATACAGATGTAAAATACAGAAAATGGAAGGGATAAACATAACTGCAGTGTTCTGAGTACTTAACAGAGAAACTATTAGTGCAACAGATACAAAGGTCCCTACAGATCTTACTCTAAGGAAAAATCTCAAGATGGGCTAGAGAGATGGGTTCGTGTTTAAGACACTTGCCTGTGAAGCCTAAGGACCCATGTTCAACTCTCCAGATCCCACGTAAGCCAGATGCACAAAGGTGAGGCAGGCACAAGGTCACACATGCCCACTAGGTGGTGCAAGCATCTGGAGTTCGATTGTAGTGGCTGAGGCCCTGGCACACCAATTCTCTATCTTTCCTCTCTGTCTCTGTCTCTCTCTAAAAAACAAAAATAAAAATCGTTTCAAGATAGAGCCAGGCCACACCTATGAGTCTGAAGCCAGCCTAGGCTACATAGAAAGATCCTGTCTCATAAAACAAAAGACAAAAGTGAAGATGAAATGGGAACTGACTTCAGGGAAAGTTCCTGCAGTCACCACAGAAAAGCACTTGAGCTTTGAGCACTTTGACCTTGGATGGCAGCCTAACCTGTCAGAGTTCCTTTATCTGCAAAATGAAGGACACATGCTGCCTACCTCCAGGAGAATTAGGAGGATAAGTTGAGATCATATGTACTTCTCGTATTGTTTTCCTTGCAGTGAAGGTCCCCATTTCTACACCATGAAAAGGACCATGTACTGAATATTCTTTTGTAGTTAGGTGACTTCATATGGGTTAACTCATTCAGTTCCCAGAGCAACGCTGTAAGCTTGGTTTGATGTGGTTGATATCATTGTGGTAAGAAATGAGGGAGTGCAGACCCCAAGGGTTTAAAAAAATGTTCTCAAAGTCATCTGAGTAGGAGAGGCCTTTACCAAGATTCCATCCTCTCTCCTGCCTATGTAAGGTCAGGCTTTTACCTCTGCACGAGTCATCAAGAAATCCTGGAGTGGAGTCACTAAGTGGAAATGGAGGCACCAAGACCTAAGGGATTTGAGAGGACAGCTGAAGTGTTATGAGAGGATAGGGTCTGCTGGTGACTCTAAGGGCCACTGGACATTCACCTGGTGACCCTGCAAATGAATACTGGTTGGTTTTCCTGTTTACGAAGGGGTTAGGCATCCAAAACACCTGACATTGTCAACATTTTTTATTTTTGGCCAAAAATCTGTCCATTGTGCATGGGGTAGAATGAGGCGTATTGTCCATCCTTGTTATGAGGTCATAGGAGGACAGTTAGCGTTGTATTAAAATGGACACAAGGTTCAAAGAGAGAAGGACTCAGCTCCAAGCCTTAGAAGCTAGGTGACTGTGGGTGGGCATTTCTGCCTATCTTCAAGCAAGGATGATTGTCATCACACCAGCCTGTGCTCACTGCAGAGGGAGGTCTTAGACTCAGTGAGTCAACGCTGTGTACACCTCACAGAATCCGTGATAACCCGGCGTTAGATGTCTGTTGAAGGAATGAGTCGGGTATTTGGGAGCGCTCCCAGCCTAAGGGAAGGAGAATATCCCTTCATCCTCTGACTGACAGCTGGCTCCAGGACACCAGCTGGGGGCATTGCAGCCTTCCAGGATGGAGTGCTTCCTTCTCTAATACTGACCTGCCTCCAGCTTAGAGTCTGGAGCACAGACACTTTTCTGGGAGCTCAAGTCCTCCTTGCCAGCTTTGCCTCTGATGACGCCCTGACAACTGTTACCCAGAGCCACACACGGTCAGACGCTGAATCACTGCTTATTGACTGAGGGAGGGATGGGGTAGCTAGCTGCTTCTATGATGCTTACTTTCCCTGCAGAGTCTCCTCTTGCCAGTACTACCCACACTCTTGCCCCCAAGTGGAATTCTTTCCTTACCCAGACCATCTTCCCCAGCTCCTGACCAGTGTTTCCTTTCAGGCATTCATCATTTCCCAGGTGGCTGAGGTTACAGATTTCAAAGCAAGGCCACAAAACGTGAGCTCTGGATGGTTTTCCATGGCTTTGTCAGCCCCGATACTCGTCCTTACCCTTCCCTGAAAAGTGTTGGCTGGAACAACATGCCAAAGGGCCAAAGTCTCTATTGCCTAGCCCTTTGCAAATCAGCAACCCAGGGGCTTCCCTGGGGCCCGAGTGACCTCCTCTGGGAAGCAGGCCAGAGCCCATCAAAGTGCTGCTTCCTCAAGTGCTGCGGTGACGTGGGCATGCGCTGCACCCTAGAGAACAAAAAGTGGGGGGGGGGGATGACTGAATTTCAGCAGGGGCAGGGCTGCAGGACCTTCAAGGTCAGCATGCTCAACCTCAAATTGTCCAGAGGAGGACACTAACGCACAAAGATGTTCAGCAGTTAGGGTAAAGTCACACAGCAACTTGGGAGCAGAGACCTGCCAGGCCCTGGCTCTGTTCCCTGGGTTATTTATTCTAATGAAAAGCAACCAGTGCCTGGATTGGAAGATTCCAAAAACTATATTCTACCTCTTACCTTGTGAATGCATTTTTTAATGTGGGTGGTGGGGGGAGAATTGGCGCACCAGGGCCTCTAGCCACTGCAATTGAACTCCAGAAACATGTGCCCCCTTGTGTGCATACACGACCTTGCATGCTTGTGTCACTGTGCATCTGGCTTACTTGGGACCTGCAGAGTTGAACATGAGTCTTTAGGCTTTGCAGGCAAGTGCCTTAACTGCTAAGCCATCTCTCCAGCCCTTTTTTATTTTATTTTTAAAATTTTTGAAGTTGAGTCTTGCCTTAGCCCAGGCTGACCTGGAATTCACTATGTAGTCTCAGGGTGGCCTCGAACTCTCAGCAATCCTCCTACCTCTGCCTCCCAAGTGCTTGGATTAAAAGTGTGCACCACCATGCCTGCCCCCCCGCTTCCTTTTTGGATCCTATTTTTTCCTAGATAAAAGAAAAAAGAGAGCTGAACATGGTGGCACATGCCTTTAATCCCAGCACTGGGAGGCAGAGGTGCATGGATTGCCATGAGTTCAAAGCCACTCTGAGACTACATAATGAATTCCAGGTCAGCCTGGGCTAGAATGAGACCCTACCTTGAAAAACAAAACAAAACAAAACAAAACAAAACAAAACAAAACAAAACAAGAAAGAAAGAAAAGAAAGAGAGAAGCCTATTGTAGTTTATGCTTGCTTCCATGTTCAGATTAAGATAAAACTGGAAAAAATAGCATATACAAAGTGAAAAGTCTTTTGTCTCTCGATATCCATGACCTTGCAGTGCCTAGCAATACCTTCAGAAGACCCTCATAATAGGAGGAAAAGATGATGACATCAAATTAAAAGAGACACTAATGGAGAGAGGGAGGAGATATGACAGAGAATGGAGTTCTGAAGGGGAATGGTGGGAGGAGAGGGAAATATCATGATTTATTGTCTGTAAGTATAGAAGTTGTCAATAAAAAGAATTTTTTTTAAAGTCTTATTTGTCTCCATTGAACAGATGAGGACAGTGAGTGAGACTGGGAGACATTGAGGATCTTGTCTCAAGTTTCACAGCCAGTTCATGGGGATTTTGGAATTCTAACTCAAGTGGTCACATTTTGTGCCCAGCACCGCAGTGCTAAGAAGACCCCTTAGCCTTGGAGTGCTCGCCTTCCTCAAAGCCGCAGAGGCCAGGGTCGGAGAACTCCAGCTCTCTCACTCTTGAGGTTGGGTAACACAAGCAACAATCTGAGTTCGATTGGGAGGATGTGCACAAAGCGGTCACCAAGGACACATGCTCTTAAGTTTGGGTGGCTCAGTGTAGTAATCCAGCCACTTTCTCCATATGATCACAGAAAAGATTCTGGCAAAAACAGCAAAGGATGGGAGCTTCCATTCCCTCGTCCCATGGATCTCTGAGCCTCCGTTTCGTTTATTTATTTTTTTGTTTTGTTCTTTTTGTTTTTTGAGGTAGGGTCTCACTCTGACCCAGGCTAACCTGGAATTAACTATGTAATCTCAGGGTGGCCTCGAACTCACGGCGATCCTCCTACCTCTGCCTCCCAAGTGCTGAGATTACGTTTATTTTTTAATCAGTAAAACTAGGAACTCAAATTAGTCGTCCAAGATCCCATCCTCATTAATAAGCAACAAGGACAGAGCAATGTGCTGAGCCTCTACTTAGAAGCGCCCTCACCTGCCATCTCTCTGCTGGCAAGGAAGGGCCAGTGCAGGCCTTGCATTGAGGTCTTAATGGAGAAAACATTCACAGACTGGTGTTTCTTAGGGGAAAAAAAGGTTCTTTTTTAAAGGTTCTGCGTATTTATAAGGTATATTGTGACATATATGTATAATGTGTAATGATCAGATTAGGGTAATTAGCATATCCATCATCTCAAACATCCATCTTGTCTCTGTGTTAGAAATATTCAAAATCCTTTCTTTTAGCTATTTTGAAATATACAGTAAATTATTATAAATTCTAGTCCACTATGCTATAGAACACCATTATGTATTACTCCAGTGCAATATTCTTGTGCCATTATCAACTCTTCTCTATCCTCTTTCCCTACCTTCTCCAGCCTCTTTGATAACAACTATTGATTCTCAGTTTCTATGAGATCAACATGTTAGCTTCCTCATATGAGTGAGAACATGCAGTATTTTTCTTTCTGTGCCTGGCATGTTTCACTTAACATACTGTCATTCAGGCTCACTCATATAAACCAGTTCTTTTTTTTTTTCCTTCGGTGCTGAGGACCAAACCCAAGGCCTTGCGCTTGCTAGGCGAGCGCTCATCCATTGAGCTAAATCCCCAACCCCATAAACCAGTTCTTAACTGTGGGTTCAAGTGGCCCTTCTAACCATCAGAACTCACGAGGAATTTCATTCTATCTCCAAGTCCCCTTCCATTTCAGATTGATCCAACTCACTGACTTCTTAAACCCTCAAGTGCCTCAGAAAGTTATGACTTGAGGTGGGCAGAGACATGATCTTCCCAGAACCTCATAGGTCTGTAGCAGGGTGCTGTGGGGATGGGTGGAAAAGAGTTTGGTGGGCTAGAGAGATGGATTAGTGGTTAAGGCTGTTGCTTGTGAAGCCTAAAAGATCCAGGTTTGATTCCCTAGTACCTATGTAAAGCCAGACACACGAAGTGGCACATGCATCTGGAGTTTGTTTGCAGTAGCTGGAGGCCCTGGCACACCCATTCTCTTTTTCCCTCTCAAAAATAAATAAATAGGAGCCAGGTGTGGTGGCGCATGCCTTTAAACCCAGCACTCAGGAGGCAGAGATAGGAAGATCGCTGTTAGTTCGAGGCCACCCTGAGAATACAGAGTGAATTCCAGGTCAGCCTGAGCCAGAGTGAGACCCTACCTTGAAAAGCAAAACAAAAAACAAACAAACAAATAAATAGGGCTGGAGGGATGGCTTAGCGGTTACGGTGCTTGCCTGCAAAGCTAAAGGACCCAGGTTTGATTCCCCAGGACCCACTTTAGCCAGATGCACAGGAGGGCACACGAGTCTGGAGTTCATTTAGCAGTGGCTGGAGGCCCTGATGTGCCCATTCTCTCTCTCTCTCTCTCTCCCCATCAAATAAATAAATAAACAAAACTAAAAATATATTTTAAATAAATAAATAAAAGTAAAGCCAGGCACGGTGCGGCACGGCTTTCATTCCAGCACTCAGGAGGCAGAAGTAGGAGGATTGCTTTAAGTTCAGGACCACCCTGAGAGTTCATAGTGAATTCCAGATCAGCCTAGGCTAGAGCGAGACCCTATCTCAAAAAAAACAAATGTTATAGGGCTGGAGAGATGGCTCAACGGTTAAGGCGTTTGTCTGCAAAGCCAAAGGACCTTGGTTCAATTCTCCAGGACCCACATAAGCCAGATGCACAAGGGGGAGCATGCATCTGGAGTTTGTTTGCAGTGGCTGGTGGCTCTGGCATGCCCATTCTCTCTCTCTCTCTCTCTTCCTCTTTCTCAAATAAATAAATAAAATATATTTAAAAAACAAACGTTATACATATGGAGAGAGAGAGAGAGAAGGGAGAGAGAGAGAGAGAGTTTGGGAAGGTAGCCCACTGAACAGCACTCGTCCAGGATGTGTCCACCATGACAGGACTGACAGGCCAGTGGGAATCCATCCTTCCTGTCCTGCTCAAAGACATCTGCCTCACATGTTATCCTGTACATAGTGTCCCACCAGGATGTGCAGAAGGGGAGGAGACTGAAGAAAAGGACACTTCTTCCACTCTACCTTCATAAGGGCTCCACCTGTTTAACAAGGTCTATGAGGCCTGAACATGACTGACCGGAGGCCCTATGACCTCTAGGTAGCACACCAAGACAAAAAAGGCCAATCTGACTCCAGATCTTTCTCACTCCCTAGAAACCAGCTCTAGCCTTCACTCACATCCAGCCACTTAGCCCTTCCCCCACCTCCAAATGGAGGTTTGCTCTCAGCCTGAAGAGAGCCCTGAACTCCTTTTAGTGAGCTCTCCAGGGCCAAACCCCTCCACCCATCCGTGCTTTGCCTGCCTGGCCTATCCTCTGAAACCTGGCCTAGGATGTACCCAAGCTACTTACAAACCTTTGGCTGGGAAGCTCTCTTCCCAGCCTTTTGGCTTCTTTGCCTAGCCCTGAGCCATCTTGTCATAGATGTCAACCAGGCGTGGTGGTGCACTTAGAAGGTGAGGCAGGAAGACCCCGAATTCCAAGCCAGCAGGGGCTACATAGTGAGACCGTGTCTACAAACAAACAAACAAACACCTATATCCAAACAAAACAAAGAAAGCCCTGCAATCTATCTCAACCTCCCTTCTCCAGACAAGTGACTTCCGTCGGCCCAGAGGCGAAAGTGCTCTCATTGCCCTGGAAGGTATGGGACCTCACAGTGCAGGCTGAAGAGGCCCAATGTGCCTGGCACTTGGCAGGACCGAGTGACCCAGTTCCCCCTCCCACCCCCTGCAGGGAAGCAGGGCTGTGCGGGGCTCGGCATCTGCGTGTCTCTTCTGCCCTCTGCTGGTCGCTTAGCAGGAGGCTCGCCAATGCAGGCAGACCCACGTGGGTCCTCTGCAGGGGAATTGACTCTCGGGCCTGTAAATGTTTGGTGAGTTAACTGAGTGAATGAGTAGATTGTATACAGTTCTAGGCTCTGGGGCCTAAAGCAGCCAAAGAGACAGGACCTCCCTCAGACAGCTGGTTCAGTCTAGTGGGGCCTGGGCTGACTTCCTGCTTCCAGCAGCCCCACCTGTCTCTGGCTTCACTGCATGCCACACAGCACGGAACCAGACTTTCCTAAGCTCTGCCACCCTGCCTCATTACAGCATTTCCTCTGGCCATTTCCTTTCAATGGTCTGAAGTCCTTCCTTGATGGTCTCCAGTGACAGGTCGCTCCCTTTCCGGGTGCCTGTTTCCATTTTCTGAGGGCTATATGCAAAAGAACGTTCTTCCTTTCTTCTTGACACTAAATCTGTCCCTTGACACATCCACTGAGAGCTCCAGTTTTTGCCTTTTTACCGGTCACTCAAAAGTGTGACCTGTCCACCCACCACCAGCCTTTTCAGCTCCTTAAAGTCCACAGTCACATCTCTGAGATGTACATACTTCCAAACATACATGGATTTATCATCAGGGAGGTCTAAAAACCAAAACATCTGGAAGACTCTATCCTTCAGTGTTGGGATTCTAAAGCTCCGGCCAGTCTAAAGACCTCCTGCAAGACAGCCATCTGCACAGCCCTGCATAACACAATGGGAGAGATCTTTAATCTCTATGTACACTGTGTTTTAAATGTGTGGGGAGGGGCTGGAGAGATGGCTTAGCGGTTAAGCGCTTGGTTGTGAAGCCTAAGGACCCTGGTTCAAGGCTCAATTCCCCAGTACCCACGTAAGCCAGATGCACAAGGTGGTGTGTGCATCTGGAGTTCGTTTGCAGTGGCTGGAGGCCCTGGTGTGCCCATTCTCTCTCTCTCCTCTCTCTCTTTCTCTGTCTCTCTCAAATGAATAAATGAAAATAAATGAAAATTTTTAAATGTGTGGGTTTATTTTTTTTTTTTACAAATTTTATTTACTTATTTTTTTTGAGAGAGAGAAAGAGGCAGAGAGAGACAGAGAGAGAATGGGAGCACCAGGGCCTCCAGCCATTGCAAATGAACTCCAGGTGCATGCGCCCCCTTGTACATCTGGCTTACATGGGTCCTGGAGAGTTGCAGGATCCTTGGGCTTTGCAGGCAAGGGCCTTAACCACTAAGCCATCTCTCCAGCCTCAAATGTGTGTGTGTGTGTTTAAAACATTTTTATTTATGTATTTGAGAGAGAGAGGCACACCAGAGCCTCTAGCCACTGCAAACAAACTCTAGACACATGTGCCACCTTGTGCAGCTGGCTTACATGGGCCCTGGGGAATCGAACCAAGACTCTTTGGCTTTGCAGGTAAGTGCCTTAACCACTAAGCCATCTCTCCAGCCCATAAATATGTTATTTATTTGCAAGGAGAGAGAAAGAGAGAGAGCATGAACATGGCAGCCAGGGCCTCCAGCCACTGCAAACGAGCTCCAGATGCATGTGCCATTCTGTGCATCTGGCTTTATGTGGGCACTGGGGAATTGAACCCTGGTTATTAGGCATTGTAGGCAAGTGCCTTAATCATTGAGCCTTCTCTCCAGCCTTACATTGTATTTTAGATTTGGAATTTACAAAGCTCTTTCTAGGCACTATCTTAAGGAGTAAAAGTTTTCCATATTAATTTTAGGGACAAGGAAAGTGTTACAGTCAGTTTCACGTTGCACAAAGCACCTGACCAAAAGCAACCTGTGAGAGGAAAAGGTTTATTCTTAGCTTATAGACTCAAGGGGAAGCTCCATGACGGCAGTGAAAAACATAGCATGAGCAAAGGCTGGGCAGTCTCCTGACCAACATCAGGTCAGTAACAGCAGCAGGAGAGTGTGTCAAACACTGGCAAGGGAGAGCTGGGCTGTATTACCCATAAAGCCCAAACCCACCAACACACCTCCTCCAGTAAGGATCCAATTCCCAAATTGCCGTCAGCTGGGAATCAAGCATTCAAACACAGGAGTTTATGGGGGACCCCTGATTCAAATCACCACAGAAAGGGAGGCCACAGAGAAGAAAATCTTTCACTTGTGATTTTATAGGAAACGGTCATTAGCAATGCTCACACCTGACCTTATTCCGAAGCTACCATGCTTACTACAAAAGCCCTGCTGCTTCTGCACTTTGAGAATTAAGAGAACAGAAACAACCCCATCCCTCAAAAAGGAAAAGAAAAGATATTGAGCATTTACTGTATGCCACTGTTCATGGCGTTTACTATGTTTTAACTTAGTGTTCAACCACATAAGGCATGGGCCATTATTTTTCTTCCCATTTTACTTTCCACAGTTAGTGAATCAAAACTCCATTGGGCACATTGAACCCGTGCAGTGAAGCTGCAGAGCTGGTGCCTACCCAGCTTGCCTGAGTCTGCACACGTATCTCTGTGGGTCACTCTCCTGCCTCTCATTTACCTGGTCAGTGACACCACAGAGGGGAGGAAGTTAAAGGAATGCTCCCCAGGTGTGGGAATGGAAGACCCTCCTTCAAAGGCAGCCCAGTGTGGTGACCAAGGGTCATTACAGTGGTTCAAATCGTGACTCTACTGTCACTTTCCACTGAGTGAACTTAGAGACATCACACTCTCTTCCCTTTCCGTTTCATAATCTGCAAAACTAAGGTTCCACTAGAACTTCTTCACTGTGTGTGTATGTATTCATGTGTGATGCTGGTGTACATGTATGTACACATGCATACATGCAGATGGAGGCCAGATGACAACCTCTTTTGGGTGTCATCCCTCAGGCACAGTCCACCTTTTTGTTGTTGTTGTTGTTGTTGTTGTGTTTTGGTGTTGATTTTTTTAAAAACATTTTTTTTTATTTAAGACACAGAGAGGCAGACAGAGAAAGAATGGACATTAGGGCCTCCAGCCACTGCAAATGAACTTCAGACACCCCTTGTACATCTGGTTTTACGTGGGTCCTGTGGAATCAAACAGGGGTTCTTTGGCTTTGCAGGCAAGTGCCTTAACCGCTAAGACATCTCTCCAGCCACCACCCCTCTTTTTTTTTTTTTTTTTTTTTTTTTTGGTTTTGCAAGGTAGGGTCTCACTCTGGCCCAGGCTGACCTGGAATTAACTATGTAGTCTCAGGGTGGCCTTGAACTCTTGGCGATCCTCCTACCTCTGCCTCCCGAGTGCTGGGATTAAAGGCGTGTGCCACCACGCCCGGCTCCCACCCCTCTTTTTTGAAGCAGGGCTCACTCTAGTCTAGGCTGACCTGGAACTCCCTCAGTAGACCAGGCTTGCCTCAAACTCATGGAAATTCTCCGACCTCAGCCTCCTGTGGTAAGATTAAAAGCATAAGCCACCATGCCCTGCACACCACATTTTTTTTTAATTTTGAAAAGCAAAATTTTATTTAGAACTGTTTAAAAGAGAAAGAAAGAAAACACCATGTCAAGAAAGACCAAGTAAAAAATAGGGTTCCAATCAAATGGAATTTAGGGGCAACAAAAGTCTAATAGGCTACAAAGGAGGAATAACACCACTGTCATTTGAAAATGGCTAGTTACCTGCACTTTTTGGCTTTGTTAATCACTGAACCTGGGGTTTCCTCT